>QAPF01000338.1:0-40592 GCA_004367935.1 Colletotrichum sidae | reverse complement strand
GGGGGGGAGTGGTCAGGGGGGGAGGCAGGTCGGTGAGATGCTCGGCTTACCGTAGGCGATGGCGAAGCTGATGCCGCCGGATATGATGGCGGCGCCGACTCCGTGCATGCCGAAAATGTAAAAGAGCTGGTGAAGCGTCACCGAGTCTGTTGGGCGTTTTACCCGGCCGGTGTGGCGGCGGGCATCGACGCCGGGTTCGAGGTCGCCGTCGGCATGCTCGTCGACGTTCCCTGCTGATGCTGTCGTGACAATGTCCTTCTCCCCGTCCCGCTTCCAGAACGGCATGTTGTGTGGTGTTGCGAATCTCGGCCCAGCTCGTATGGTAGGTTGGGTGATGGTTCAACGAGGAAAGGTATTTATGGGAGGGCAAAATGACGAGTTGGTACGGTATTCTAGCAAGCCATGGCTCTTATTACAACGTCGTACTGTAGGATATCTTGGTTAAAAACTGCCACCAGAACAAAAGGGCAAGCGGTTAGAGGTAGACAACAGAGGTCAGGCAAAAGACCCGCGCAGGGTTTTCCTCTTGTCTAAAAAGGGGGTCCCGGTTGAGGCTGATTCATGATCGCCGCCAGGTCCCGGGCTGACCAGGGGGATGTCGTCGAATGTTTCTCGTTTTGCGCGGGGAGTCGAAAAGTACGGACGCGTCGATGTGGGTTTCACGATGTTGGCGGTTGATGGGCAATTCTGCGTACAGTGTGGTCCGATGCCGTGGATGGAGGTGTTTTGCGCACGAGTGAGCTTTGGTCTTGCATGGCTTTCGCAAAGGTGAGAAGACCGAGACGACGCATTGCATGCTATGATGTTTTCCCAATGTTGGACATGTTGACCGCCTCGCTCGATCATGCCACTACGCTGCTCGGCCACAAAAGTCCGTGAGCTGTGATATGCGGAACCAAGCGAGAATCGCTAGAGCCCACTAGGCGGGCCGACTTTTGGCATCCGCACAGGCGAAAAAGGGGACCCGTGATGCTCGTCGCGGTCTGCAAAGGGAATAACGCGGTCCGCACAGACTGAGATCAGAGAGGAGCAGGGCAGGGGGAGAGGGGGGGTTCATCGTGGTTGTCGGTCAGCAGATTTCTCCCATGACTTGGCTCCTCCAGGCAAGGCAGAGTTTGGCAAAGTGGCCGTGGACTCAGGCGAGAGCGTTCATGGCGCGTGCTGCTGTCTATCGAGTGCAGTCTGTCATGGGGCTGCGGTCAGTTGAAGGAGGCAATGGAAGCAATGTGCATGATGCTTCCTGTGGAGGCGCATGAACCCTTCCGGGATCGGACTTGACAGCACACCACCACGCAAGTGTAGACAGACTTGACATCATGTCGGGTTGGATGACGGCAGTGACAGACAGGAGGCCGAGCTTGGGTTCTGGGGGGCTCGTGGCTGTGCCAGTCACGAATGTCGCGGATAGCTTATCCATACTCAGACTACGTAGTACATATATACACTTGTGGCTCGCGGCTGTTCATGCGATTTCGGCCGTTTGAGAATGATTGGGAGAACAAGGACTCGAGTCGAGAGCTGCGACCGGAAGAGCGCAGATCCAGTTCGTGACACGATGGTCCCTGGTTCGCTGTGGCACGCTGGAGAGGCCACAAATGTAAGAAGCTACAGTAAGAAGCCAAGGCTGTGCCAGCGCATATCGGATCGACAGCCACTCTGAGCGTGTATCCGTGATCGTGTATCCGCAGCATCCTCTCCAGGCTCTCCAGGCTCTCCATGCTTCCCCGGAGGCGGCCCCGCTTGGACGTGACTGTGACCTCCGGCGCGGACTGGGGGCCATCCCGGATGCGACGGGCGAGATGGACCTCCTCCGCTCTCGTGGCTCGCTGCCAACGAGTCCGACGTACAAGGAGCTTCCCACGAGCATCTTCCTTCGACTGTGGCTTATCTGCCAATCATACATGAAGCGCAAGGGGGAGGGAGGCAACAGGAGTCCACTCTCCGTCAGATCGCCCTCCAGTCCGGTCCCCAGCCAAGACAAGTCAGCTTACGGTTAGTGTACATACTGTCACTAGTAGATGATCCAAAGTGCACCAACCGTATCCCGCACGCCAGGGAGTCACTGAGGAGTCTCACACGAGCGGACTTCTTTCCTGTCCATGTGTGAATCTCACATCAGTGAGGGGAAATCGCGCGGTTGGACCCCTGGTCGTGCCCCTCTCCATCTCCATGTGTGAGTGAGTACGTGGGTGAGTGTGTGGTGAGTGAGTGTGTGAGTGGTGTACCGAGTATGAGTGTCTCTCCCTTTGCAGTGAGAGATACGACTCGGAGGAGAGCCCCATCGATCATGCTGCTTCAGGCACACCCAAGATGGAACGAAAGCCTATCGCACAAAGCTCGACTTCGGACTGGCTGGCCATCAATGACTCGTCCAGACCCTTGAAACAACCATATACTCGTTGCGTCCGATACGCACTCACACACACACACACACACACACACACACACACACACACACACACACTCACTCACACACTCACTCACACACTCACACTTACAAGCATAGATGCATACATATATGTGGCTGGTCACGCCCGCCCGCGATCCCCCGCCCCCAGCTCCCGTCAACTTGTTCCACTCAAACAGCCGAGCCACCGTGACATAAGGGGGCGAAAAACAGAGGTCCATCTTTGCCATTGCCGTGCCAGGCGCACACAAAAGACAAACGAGATCCAAGAATCTCCCACCTGGACGTGACCAACAGCAGAACAGCAGTGTCCATCCAGTTTCTCTTCGATTGCAGACTAGCCAGCTGGGACGGGACATGGTCGATGCCAGCTACGACTGCGACCCAGACACGACGACACACAAGACGACAGGCGTCGCCGCCGCCACCACCATGGACATTGACGAGAAGAACACGGCCTTTACCGAGGCGCAGATTCCGATAGCTGCACCTGTGAGTAGTCCTCAACCTCACTCAACGCAATCTCACTCAACGCAATCTCACTCAACTTCACTTCACTTGACATGTCCCATCCACGGCGTATTCACGCACAGGCTGGACCAACACACACACAAGACTGGGTGAAACAGATGGCTGACATTCTTCCGTCGATACAGCCTCCCAACCCCCGCAGACACACCATCAACACCATGATGACGACAACACTCATCCCGGAACCCACGCCGACCGCCCCCGAGCCGCAGCGCAGACTCTCCTGGCTGCCGCGGTCCGTCACCCCGTCGCCTCGCAGCGCCACCTTTCGCCGGCGCACGCCGAGCCCCTTTGACGCCGACGACAACGACGACCCTTACTCGGACACCAACCCCTTTGGCGAGGACTTTCGCGAGCAGAGCGAGCTGGCGGCCGCCCACGGCAGGTTCCGCGAGGAGTACGACGACGACGACTACGACGGGCACAATCCCTTCGAGGACTGCGAGTACGAGCTGCCGCCGCCGCCCGGCCAGAAGCGCGACGGGCCGTGGACGAAGCTGAAAAAGGCCATGAGCCCGAAGAGGGCCATCAGCAAGTGGCGGTACCGCAAGGTGAAGCACGGGTCGGACGGGGCGGACGAGCCGGACCACGGAGACCCGCACGGGCAGGTTTCTTGATTTGCCACGGTCTGGACGCTTTTTTTACCATTGTTTTCTGCATGAGATTTGGACTTGATTAAAAATGGTCGGGTAGAGCGAGCTGGAGTCTCGGCTCTCATACACAGGCACCGGGACAGGCACAGGCGCAGGATACCAGGATGGGAGTTTTGTTACTTGTCACGGTCGGCTTCGATTGATTCCCCGAGAGCCAGGTCTCTCCTACGATTGGAATGGAAATGGAAAAACTGATTCTTACTTTGACATGCCTACACTCTATGTGCTCTAATTAGTTCGTAATGCGTGGTGGATGCGGCGTGACCTGTGTTTGGGGCAGATGGCAAGGTGAGTCGAGCTTTTCAGCACGACTACACCTGAGAAGATGTAAATCGTCCTCGATTCACATGATGAAAAGGGTTGAAAGCATGGCTAGAAGCTGTTCCATGCCTCACGCAAGTGTGGCTTCTCGCAAACACCTGCCAGCGCCACACAACAGACGTACTGAAAATTCAACTTAGGACGGTGAATTGCCCTTGTCTGAGACGCTTTACAAGGGAGGTGTTTGTCCAAACTTTGTGGCAGACTCCCGCAGAGTCCACGGTGATTGCTACCGCGAGTTCCGGAGACGACGTCCCGCGCCCTTCTCTGGTCAATGCTCTGGTCTGCCCGAGGCTTTGCGCAACCGTCGTTCCAAGAGCTGAACCTACCCGACTTTCGCATGAACCAGAGACCCAAGCATGAAGGGGAAGAAGAGCTTTTCTCTTGCTCCGCCACGGTCCGCCAAGGCACAGACTGCGTGCGGACCTGGACCGAACTCGCTTCGACGAGCAATTCTTGACTTGTCTGATACGTGCCAGGATTTCCGACATCTCAGAAGGAACTTGCGGATGCTTGAGATATGTTCTTTCTGGCAGAAGCTGTAAACTCTCTGGGTGGTAAGATACTGACCATGACTATCTATTCCTCTATCAATGTTGTACCCAGGGTGTCATAACACGAGGCCATCCTCCGCAACTCTGGACAACCGAGACTGCCGTGTGAAGACGTCTCGACGTCTCAGCCAAGTCTTTGCAAGAGACGACAGAAACTGTGAACAACTCATGCTGAGCCAACCCATCCATCACTGCCGCGAAGCTTACTCAGTCTACGACTTTGGCTTCAACGGCAACACCGGCCACTCGTAGTCCCTCTCAACGACCGTCTCAAACTCCCACGTTCCCGCTCCGACCTCTTCGATCCTCTCCCCGTCCTTGCCCGGCAGCACAACCTCGACGGTGACGCCGTACGGAACCGCCACCTCCAGCTCCATCCTCTCCGTCCCGCCCCCGGCGACCTCGGTCCGCCACGCGCAGGAAACCTCGCCGTACCGCGTGACGTGCGACGCCCTCGCCCCCTCGAAGTCGGCCATCACCACCGGCGCGACGCGACACCTCGTCCACCCGGGCTCGACCCTCTGCAAGCCGGCCACCCGCTCGTGCAGGAAGCGGGCCACGGCGCCCAAGGCGTAGTGGTTGAACGACGTCATCTCGCCCGGGTTGACGCCGCCGTCGGGCAGCAGCGCGTCCCAGCGCTCCCACACCGTCGTGGCGCCCATGGCCACGGGGTACAGCCACGACGGGCACCCCGTCTCGAGCAGCGTGCGCGCCGCGACCTGCGCGTGGCCCGTGGCGAAGAGCGCCTCGCAGAGGTACGGCGTACCCGCGAACCCCGTCGCGATGCGGAACCCGCCGCGGCGCGCGAGCTCGGCGAGCCGGGCGCCCGCGCGGACCCTCTGCGCCGGGGAGGGGAGGATGCCGAGGCAGATTGCGAGGGCGTACGAGGCCTGCGTGTCGGACGCGACGCGGCCGTTGGGCGAGACGTACTCGGCGTGGAACTCGGCGCGGGCGGCGGCCTCTTCGCGCTCAAAGGCCGTCTGCCGGGCGGTCTGGCCGAGGAGGCCCGAGACGCGGCCGACGAGGTGCAGGCTGTGGATGAGGAACATGTTGGCCACCATCTTGGCGTCGGTGGGGGATTTCCAGGGTTCCGACGGCGGCGCGGCGGGATCGAGCCAGTCCTGGGGTTCACGGAGGGTCAGTAGGTGTTTGTGGTGTTTCATGGGGTGATGGATATATCATATGCTTAGCTCACGATGCCTCATGTGGTGATGGATACATCATATGCTGAGCTCGCGATGCCTCATGTGGTGATGAGATACACCACGTGCCATGTCCGTGATGCTTCACACAGCGGCCAGGAGTCTAGTGCGAGGAACGGGGTGGACGTACGCCAAGTTGAAATACCGACGTATCCCACAGATGCGTCGCGCCCGTCTTGTTCCTGGGCAACGTCTCCATCCACGCCAGCATGCTCCCGTACTGCTGCGCGAGGATGGCCACGTCCCCCGTCTCCTCGTAGAGCGCCCAGGGCGCGAGGACCGTCACGTCGTGCCATATCGCGCACGGCACGCGCCTGCACCACACGGGGTCCGGCAGCGTCGCGTTCGGGCTGACCATGGGCGGCACGCCGCCGAGCGCGGCCTGGTCGTGGGCGACGTCGACGAGCCAGTTGCGGAGCATGCCGTGGCAGTCGTAGACGAGGCCGGCCGTCGGCGCGAAGAGGGCCAGGTCGCCGGACCAGCCCAGGCGCTCGTCGCGCTGCGGGCAGTCGGTCGGCACCGAGAGGAAGTTGCCGCGCATGCCCCGGCAGACGTTGCCGTAGAGCCGGTTGAGGAGCTCGTCGGAGCAGGAAAAGGAGCCGGCGGGCGCCATGTCGGTGTGGCAGACGACGGCCTCGATCGAGGACGTCATCGTCGTGTCGCCGCCGGCCCAGTTGTCGACCTGGGCGTAGCGGAAGCCGTGAAAGGTGAAGCGCGGCTCGTAGCGCTCGCCTTCGGGCGCCCCCTTGAGCGTGTACTCGTCGGTGGCCTTGCAGAGTCTCAGCGGGCGGGTGCCCAGCTCGCCGTGTTCGAGGACTTCGGCGTGGGAGAGGGTGATTTTGTGGCCGCGGGGGCCCCGGATGTCGGAGAGGCGGAGGTATCCGACCAAGTTCTGGCCAAAGTCGAGGACGACCTTTCCGGACGGAGTGGTGATCTCTGACACGGGTTTGATGACCTGTGTTCTCCTGACCGGCTCGCCGTAACCGGCAACGAGGCCGGTTGATGCTGGCAAGAACGGGAGCTTCAGGACCGGCTCCCATGGAGAGTCTGGGATGTCGACCGGCGATGACCAGCCGGGGACCTCGAGCGTTGCGTCGTACTTCTCTCCGTCGTATATCTCGGCAAGTCTTATAGGCCCTCGGGTGACGACCCAGGAACCGTCGGAAACGACCGTCTTGGTGCTGCCGTCTTCAAAGGTGACTTCCAGCTGGGCAATCAGGGCAGTGTGAGGGCCCCAGATGTTGCGGTGGCCTCCCTCGAGGCCGATACGGCCAGAGAACCAGCCCTCGGCGACCCTCACGCCCAGACAGTGCTTCGAGGAGTCCTTCAGGAGCCCCGTGACGTCGTACGTCTGGTACTGGATCCGTCCTTCGTACGACGTCCATCCCGGAGCCAAGAAGTAATCGCCGACGCGCCGGCCGTTGATCTCGGCCTCGTAGACCCCCTGGGCCGTGACGTACAGGCGAGCCTGCGCCACAGAGCCGGCCGTGTCGAAAGTCTTGCGGTACAGCTGCTCGGGGTCCGGCGCGGACGTCCCAGGACCCCAGGGGGCGGCGATGCGCTCGCACTGCCGCCAGTCGTTGCGGTCGAGGAGGCCGACCTCGAGGTGGGCTGCCCCGCTCCATGCGGTCTCGTTTCCTGCCTTGTCGTAGACTCTGACGCGGACTGAGATTCTCTGGCGAGACTCGAGGTGCTTCTCAAACGGCCAGGGAACGAGTACCGTCTGCGGAGAGGTTGCTCTGACCGTCGACACGCTTGGCTCGGGTCTGCCGCTGACGTGGTCCGACAGCTCGAGCTCGTATGCGTGCTGACGGTAGTCGACGGAGGCATCCTCGATTATCCATGATATTCTGGGGCGTGTCTCGTGCACTCCCAGAGTGTTGGGTGCACGATAGTGCTCGAAACGGACGCTCGTGACTCTGGGCATGATGTCGTACTGTTGCCAGATGTATCTAGATGAGTCAGTGATGACTTGCTTGATGATGACAAGTGGACTCTCTGAAGATGAAACGTTGTGTCTTGTCGAAAGTCACCCTACTCGAAGACATTCGTTGTGGTTCATAACTTCATCCCTCGTTCAGCACTGCTTCGTCGTGAACTGACGTCGTCTCCTCTCCTCAGTCACACCCTCACACCCTCACATGCCTGGGCACCAACACACACTTTCGGGACAAGACCAGCCGATCTACATGCAGCCACACCAAGCTCGACGTAACAAGATGCCACTGTCCGCCTCGTGGTGAGGAGTCAGGGCCGCAGAAGGCATCTCGACACTAGCGGTATCCACCCGTATTCGTACGTATATCGTATTGATGCGGACTATCCGTGGCTTCGTGACGATCTCTCGACGGAGGATCCGGACAAGAGTCGAGACCAACAAGCCTCGGGGGGTTGGGGCTTGGCCAAGAGACAGCTGCCGACGTTGAATGTCTCTCTCTCTCTCTCTCCCAGCCTCGAAAGGCCAGCCGCAGGACATGTTCGGTGCATAGTCGGGACCGAGTTCACACGATGTTCAAGACCAGCTCGAGTGGCCGCCGTGTACAAGACAGACCACAGAGCGGATGAAGATGTCTACTGCATTCTCATTGACCCGTTACCTCTTCCTCCCGTAACCCATCATCATGTCCGACGAAGCGGCCATGTTCCTGGCCGGCGACATGGTCTCGTACAGCCAGTCGACCGGCCACGACCTCCCCGTCCGCGAGCTCCCCCTTCCCGCAACCTTCTCCTGGGGCACGGCCACGGCCGCTTTCCAGGTCGAGGGCGCCGCGTCGCAAGACGGCAAGGGCCGGTCCATCTGGGACGCGTACTCCCACCTCGAGCCCTCGCGGACCAACGGCCAAAACGCCGACGTGGCCTGCGACCACTACAACCGCGCGGCCGGGGACGTGGCCCTCATGGCCTCGCTCGGCGTCGACGCCTACCGCTTCTCGCTCGCCTGGACGCGCATCATCCCCCGGGGCGGCCGCGCCGACGCCGTCAACGAGGCGGGCGTCGCCTTCTACAGCGACCTCGTCGACCGGCTCCTCGCGCGCGGCATCGAGCCCGTCGCGACGCTGTACCACTGGGACATGCCGCAGGAGCTCTACGAGCGGTACGGGGGGTTCCTCGACACGGCCGAGTTCCGGGCGGATTTCGAAAACTACGCGCGGGTCTGCGTCGCCCGGTTCGGCGACCGCGTCAAGAAGTGGGTGACGTACAACGAGCCGTACATCATCTCCATCTTTGCGCACCACAACGGCGTCCTCGCGCCCGGCCGCTGCAGAGCCGCGGGCGCCGACACGCGGACGGAACCGTGGCGCGTCGGGCACACCATCGTGCTCTCCCACGCCTCGGTGGTCGACATCTACGCGCGGGAGTTCCAGGCGGCGCAGGAGGGCGTCGTCTCCATCGTGCTCAACGGCCACTTTTACGAGCCGTGGGATGCCGCGGACGAGGTCCACGTCGACGCGGCGCGGAGGCGCATGGAGTTCTATATCGGCTGGTTCGGCGACCCCGTCTTCCTCGGCCGGGACTATCCCGCCTCCATGAGGAGCTACCTCGGGGACCGGCTGCCCGAGTTCACGCCCGAGGAGAGGCGGCTCCTGCGCCGGACGGCCCCGATCAACGCCTTTTACGGCATGAACCACTAATCGACAAAGTACGCGCGCGCGCTGCCCGGGCCGCCGGCCGACGACGACTGGACGGGCAACGTCGAGGAGTCGTCGGTCAACGCCCAGGGCGTGGAGATCGGCCCCGTGTCCGGCGTGCAGTGGTTGCGGCTCGCGCCCGAGGGGTTCCGGAAGCTGCTCGGCTGGGTCTGGGAGCGGTACCGTCGTCCGGTGATTGTTACCGAGAACGGGTGTCCGTGTCCGGGCGAGGACGACGTGTCTGTCGCGGTGGACGACGGGTTCCGCCAGCGGTACTTTGGGCTCTACCTGGACGCCATTTCTCGTGCCATTTACGAGGACGGCGTGCCGGTTGAGGGCTATTATGCGTGGACTCTGATGGACAACTTTGGTAAGTCACGCGAGATTCGTTGTCTCTATCTTCATAGGAGTCATCAAGGGAGAGAAATCACTGACACACCCAGAATGGTCTGCTGGATTTGGGCCTAGGTTCGGCATTGTCCATACCGACTTTGAGACTCTGAAGAGGACGCCCAAGAAGTCGGCGTATTATCTCAAAGAGACATTCGAGAGACGAAGGAAGACGGCAGATGGATCTTGATAATCTAGAGTTTCTTTTCATGGCAGATGAACCATCTTAATAATCTAGGGCTTCTTTCCATGGCAGGTGAACTATCCTTATAATCTGGGGCTTCTTCCCACAGCAGGTTCATAATAGAACATGCATTCATTGATGCTAGTAGGTAAAATAGCATCATCACGAATCACAAGAGGAATCACGAGAAGTAGATAGACCTAAATACGCCTCAGCTTTTATCTATACTGCCCTATTCAGTTTGGTTAAAACCTATATAATTCTACCTCTTATAAATAATTCTATTCTATAGCTTGTAGGGATTCAAAGGATAACCTAAATATAGTGATAAATAGCAGATAGAATCATCGCTATCTTTATTATATATCTACAAGTTCACATCCAAAGACCATCCAGCTCCACGATGAAGACAACCCAAACAGCCTCGCGTACTGTGTAGAAGCAGCTTCCAAGAAGAGTCAAGCCCGACGAGGATCCTGCCATCCATCGTTGTCAGATGCTTCACAGGGCTTTACCCCAGAGACTAAGCAGTTTTGTAGAGTTTCTATTCCAAACCACGCTCTTGGTCAAGTGCCGAGCTGAACTATTGAATCCTCAGACCCTTGATGTGTGAATTCTTCCTCGGTCCACACCCATCACGCTGCTTCTCCTGCCAACATGCCTCTCGTAACCACTCAACTAGTTGCGATTCCACAACCTCGGACTCATCATGACCTTCATACCCCGCATTTCATTTACCCAGATCCTGGCCGTCATCTTCCTTGGCTCCCGCGTATGCGCCGTATTTCGTATTGATACCCGGTTTTCTTTGGCACAGCCGCTTCGCGTCAGCTTGGGCTTCAACTCGGTTGGAGAGAGCAACCAAAGCCTGTACCACATGGGCAAAGCTGAATGTGGTGACGATCTTTATTCCATTCCCATATATACCGTCACAGTATCAACCTCTGAGATGTTTCTTTCCTCAGCAGCAGCAGCAGCAGCAGCAGCAGCACTGGACTCAAGTGTCATCGACCAGTCATCACTTGACCTTCACGATGCTGTCGACCTCCCTTGCTCTGGCCATCGGGGCCGCCCTCGCCACGGCCCAGTCCATCCCGCCTCCTCCTGAGCCCGAGGCTTTCCAGATCGTCGAACTCCCTCTGCCGCCCGTGGCACCCAGCTCCGACCAAGGTGCTTGCACGGCGGACATCAACCCCCACGGCACCGGGTGCATCGCCAAAGCTGCGGGAGACTTCCAGTCCGGCGACTTCACCCCCGACGGCAACAACGTCATCGTCAACGTCGACTTCGTCGGCGCCCCCGCCGCCCCCGACCCGGCCAGCATCTACGCGGGCGAGCAGGTGATCCTCATCAAGGCGGACGGCACCAACTTCACCAACGGCGACCCCTGGAAGTGCCTCTCCTGCGGCGTCCCCTCCGCCAACGCCGTCTCCCTCGACCCCCAGCGCGACTATCCCCACGTCTTCCGCAGCGGCACAAAGGCCCTCTGGGGCCACAACATCCTCGACTGCGGCGGCGAGCTGCTCGAGACCGACGCCTGCACGCCCGACAACACCCACATCTACCCCATCCACTGGACCACCTCGGCCGACGGCTCCGGTCCCGGCGGCAGCCCGCGCGAGCTGCGCCTGCACCCGGACGACGTCCACATGGGCTGGAGCTCCTTCACCAACGACGGCGGCCAGTTCGCCTACCTGGCGCGCCTCGAGTTCAACGCGGACCCGGCCGCCGGGACGCCGCTCGCGCCGCGCTACGACCTCGTCGACGTGAACCTCCTCGTCGACCCCACGCGCTTCCAGCCGTACACGGTCAACGGGAGCGCCCTGACGCTCCACGACGACACCATCAACGTCGGCGAGCTGCGCGGCTTCAGCGGCAGCGGCGACGAGGTCACCTACATCGCCAACCCGCGCGAGTCCACCAACATCGACCTCTTCGCCGTCCACCTCGGAACCGGCGCCGTGCGCCGGCTGACGAGCCACCCCGAGTACGCGGACGCCATGGCCTTCTCCGCCGACGACGACTACTTCCTCGCCATGGACACGCGCGGCACCGACCGCCAGATGTGGATGTCGGGCATGCGCGGCGTCCCGCCGCTGGTCGACCTCGTCGCCGTGACGGTGGCCTCGTCGACGCGCAACAACGGCCCCCGGCGCTTCTTCCAGCCCATCCTCATCGACCGCCACGGCGACCGCGGGACCTACTACGGCCAGCGGGTGAACGCCGCGGGCGACGGGAGCAGCGGCGCCGTCAACGACACCAACTGGAACGGGCGCGCCGACCCGGCCTTCTCGCTCGACGGCACCAGAATCGTCTACTGGCAGGCCCTGGTCGTCTCCCCCTCGTGCGGCGGCGCGAACCCGCTACAGTGCCCCGCGTCCACGGCCCAGGGCGGCCGGGAGTACCGCGTCATGCTCGCCCGCCGCACGGGGCGGGAACCCGCGCCGCCGGCACGTAAGGGGTCTTAGGATTGGGAGGGTGATGTTGAGTGTGCCAATTAAATTCAGTACATAGGTTACGATAGTTTTTGTGTACCATTATATCACGGAATATCGTCTACCATATACTCAAAGGACTTCTTCACAGACGTTGCTACTTTTTAGTTGCACCAGAAACCTTGCACATGTCCCAGATTGAACTCCAGATCGTGTCTCTATTGAAGAAGAGCATGCCCAATTTGGATGTAGGTAGTTCAGTGTTATTGTGATTCAAGGCTTTTATTAGAAGAGGAGACACGATGTCAACAGGGGTTAGTACGTTCCAAGGCAAAACAGTTGGATTTGCCTCAAACTTTTCCACCGTTGCTGAACACGATCGACCAAGACAACTGTTGCCTGCAGCTGGTAGCCAAGCAATGATTCCCATTCCCTTCTGCCATGGCTGATCAACTGGATTACTGGACTGTCTCGAGAATTTATTGGTTTCTCGACAAGGGATAGCTGAGAGGAGAGAGACACTGCAGAGTTGCAGAAACATGATGAGTCGTGTCGACAGAGCTACAACGCTATTCGACATTCCCCCCTCCCGCCTCGTCAATATCCTCACTTATGCTCATTCTTCACAGACTCCCAGAGAATGACGTCGCCAACAAGGACTTCGCCTGCCATTCAGCCACCCCCACCAACTCCTCCGGCAGGCCTTAATTACCTCGAATACCCAATTCTCGCGGCCCGGCAGTCCGTCATGCCCGCCAGCCAAGTGCTCGGTATGGTCACAGTCCCATTCATCTCATTATCTTCAAAGGAAAAAGTGGCATTTACGTTCCTCCGCATCGTTGTCGCCGCCAGCGTCAGCGTGGAGACTTCCGGACAGTCCGGACTTGAATACGAATAGAAAAGAAACCTGTCACTGTCGTCACCCGCTTTACACGCAGGGGACGTAATTTGGACTGATGTCGGTGATCTACGGCTTCCTGTCCGAGTCTCCGGCGTGGTGCGTCACTGCTGGCAATGAGGAGCGGGCGAAGAAGTCCCTGGAGTGGTCACACCATGGCGTAGAAGGGTTTGATTTGGAGCAGCAGTATCACGGCCTGCTGATGACATTTGAGCATGAGAGGAGAATGGCGACGGAGCAGAAGATGGAGAGGTGGTATGAGATCCTGCAGCTCACTGATGGGTTGAAGAGATTGGTGGCATTGTGGACGAACATGTCGCATCATTTCATCAGCCTAACACTGTTCGCTACATTGAGGATATACATCTTCCAACAGGCCGGCTCAGCGAACTGTTTATGATCAAGGCCAGTACGTCGAGCTTCAACACCGCGACGAGAACGGCGAAGGCTATTCGTGGCAGATGGGTTGGGAAGGAGGCCGACTGCGTGCGGCGGCATCACCGTGTGTTTGGTTTCGTGCGTAGTCATCGACATTATGGATTTTCGTCACCCAGACGAACGCGACGGAGTACCTATTTGCTCGGTTTGCCCGCTTCTGGTGTACGTCTACGCTCAATAGGAGGAGGAGCAGCAGCAGCAGTGAACGTGACGTCTCCTGCGTATCTTGCTTTGAGCACCTTGGTCGGGCGTGGAAACATGAATCACCCATTGCATGTCGGAAGACTAGGCTATCTGCTTGTCATTAACAGTCTCTGAGTACTATCTATCGGATGGACGTTCGAGCTTCAGCATGATACTTCCGATTCATTCTCTCGTCTGCGTCAGATAGAGTCCTTCTGAATGCCCCAAAGATCGTTGGCGCCATGAGCGCCCAAGAGTCTGGATTCGGTGGGCTCGGGGGACCACTCGTCGTCAACTGACGACGTGATCATTAAGGTGTCGTCTCACCATCGGACTCGTCATCTTAGCTCCCATCGTCGTCACATAGTGGCACGCTCACAATGAAACAACAGCCAACAGCCCAAGGTTGACCGGGTGCTTCTGAAAGATTAAGCACGAACAAGCATCGGCTATCGACATCCGACGAACAACAAACAGCCGACTCGCTGCGTTTTGAACGGGACTCGTCCGCTGGACACGAATGTAAGAGTGCTCATCGAGGCGGGTCAGGGGCACATGCGGAGGCCAAGCTTTGTGTCATGTAACGGGCAGACGACGTAAGCAGGGTAAGGCCCGGGATTCCACCAGGTCGCAGAGGAACTCTTCCGGGATACTGTTCAGGGATCTGCCTCCGGGGGAGGCCGATAGTGGGTGGGGCCGATGTGCCGGTTCTCCGGTATCCCTCCCCTCCCGCCGTCGCAGATTGACAGCCCAGGAAGCCGAGTGTTCCTCCACCCCGGACAATCTGATCGGTCCACGCGCAAATGGACTTGTCAGACGTGGGGTTGCGAGCATCCAAGGGTCGGGTATACTGCTTTATTGAAACAAACGCCTGCGGCAACTACAGATGACGACGAGCAGAAACACAGACCAGAGGAGACGTTCATCAGGCCCATCACCTCGCGAAGCCACCGCGGGGAACGACCTGGAGCTTGCCATACTTGTCAATGTGTAGAGACTCGTCCGCGCGTCCCCAGTACCGCGCGTTGGGCCCCATGTCGTGGTCTCGCGCAAAGCCGTCGGACCCCCACTGCTCCTCCATCTCGAGGCGCTTCTTGCTCTTGGGCTTGCCGTCGCGGACGCGCAGCTTCTCGAAGAAGACGTACGCCGCGTAGAAGACGCTGCTCGTGTTGCCCCCGCCGTGGCCCTTCTTGGCCAGGAAGTTGGCCAGCAGCGACGCGGCCATCTTGGCGTCGGAGCCCGGCGGGTACGCGGCCTTGACGATGGCGCGCAGGAAGCCGGCCTTGGTGGCGCCGTCCTTGCGCAGCTGGGCGTTGATCTTGGTGCGGATGTCCTGGCACGTGTCGTAGACGGGCACGCTCATCGTCTCGTCGCCGTCGAGGTGGATGTCGGAGAGGTCGGGCAGGGGGTCGGGTTTGCCGCCGGCCTTGGTGGCCTTCTTCTTGGGCGCGGGCGCTTCCGAGGATGTGTCGGCGGACTCGACGGCGTCGGATTTGCGCTTGCGGGGTTTGGGAGCCGGCTTGACTGCGGTGTTAGTACGTCACGTTTACGATGTGGTTTCTTCACGGTGTGGCCAGCACGCGGGCGATACAGCTACGCGTCTTTGCGGTTGGTGAACGCGCGGTGTGTGACCAGTCCACAAGACGTGGCCATTGAGCTGGCAGAATGTACCGCCGCAGATGAACAGGAGTTGACGAAGAGGCTTCACGAGGGTAAATTGTAGGAGACAGAGTATGCCGACAGAGTGGCAGCGCTGGCGTACCTTTGCCTGGTCGTTGTTTGGCGCCGTGGCGCGGTTCGCGTCAGCCTCGGCAAGCGGCTGGCTGGCGGCGGCGGCTGTAGCTTTCTTGGGCGGCATGATTGGTGAGATTGTGAGTGGAATGAGTGGAACGCGAATCACGATACGAGGACGGGGTAAGGAATACGGATAGTCGGTCAGACAATTAGAGGTTTGAGAATCGACAATGTTAGAGGTGGTGAGAAGAGGAATCCTTTCCGAAGCTCAGCCCAGTTCAATATCCGCCCCATATCAAATATTGGCAATGATGGAATGGGACGCGATCACATCGGGGTGGAACGCGTCTGAGGGGTCACAGAAGCGGCAAGTGGCCCCCGACGACGCGGTGGACATCAGCAACGTCATTGTGAGAGACGGGTAAACAGTGAAAGGGTCCGACCAATGAGGAACGAGCTCGAACAGGAGCTGGGGGTGGTGGAAAAATCCAGAAACGATCCGGAGGAGACAGACATCCGAGTCGGGACATGTGGGAGACGCCTGGATAGCTGTCCCGAGTGATGGGCGAGAATTCTCCCCTCTGAGCAGCGATAGACCCAGACAATGGCGATGCCTTGCAGGATGAATATATTGCAATAGAAATGTAGAGCAGGGGCTGGATATCCCCAGACGCGAGTTCAGCAACGGTCGGTATGCGAGAAATACGAGTAAAAATCAGGTGGGAGTCGTGGTGAGGGGGCTGCCAGGAGCTGACGAAGATGGGGACCCACCCTGGTTTCAGGCCGTGCAAATTGCACTAGCGCCGAATGGCGGAGGGGAGAACTGGGGCTAAAGCATTTTCCCGCTTTTCTGACTGGGTCGTCTGAACCTCGTAGCCCATTCGAAAGTGGGACTACCCCTGATGCAAGCCCCTGAACCATGTCGGAGACACTGCTCCACAGCGGCACAGGTCCCCAGCATCTATTGGCTCGAGTCATCTCGCTTGTCGGTCCATCCCTCGATCCGCGGTGACATAAGCAGACCCACTGGCAGGACTGGAAGGGAAACAAGTGTTGGTTCAGGGCACAGAGTTGCGGCAGGCGAAGATCCCCTAGCGAAGAAAAAGAGAAAAAGACATCACGAGTCCACGACCACACACACACACACACACACCCCTGGCCTCCTTCACCACATGGCTCAGCATTCGCACGTCCCGGATCCTTGGTCTCCCCCCGATCGAGACCGCTGGACAAGTTGCGGATAGATTGACCTTCCACCCGTCTTTCTGGTTCCATGCCGCGCACCTCCTACGAGACCCAACACTCCATCGTTACCAAATGCCAACGTGAACACTTCTGCGTGTCGCGTACTCCCACCTCCCGACTCCCCGACCTGGCCTGATCTGACCTGAATCCATGCCGCACTCGTACCTGCATTGGCGCCGCGGATTGCAGGAGCTCCATCCATGATCCCTCAAATGGGCCTTGCCCACCACCTCAGCACGCCAGGTCTCGATCTTGGTCTAGCAATATGAACCTCGAAGCCAAGACTTGTATCGGTATTTGCCCAGCCCATCACCTTCGGGGATATCTTGGTTGGACAGGGGATACACCGACCCTTTGCTCGTCAGGGCGACAAATCGAGTTGAAACAGTTGGAAAAAGACCGGCTGCGTTGAGAACAGACATGGCCATTTCGAAATGGACGTCGGCGCTAATCCTTTGTCTGTCCTGCATGGTGTCCGAAGACCATACACAGTACGGATAATAGTAGGGAGACTGGCTGGACTTGGTAGGCTCTGAGGGGGAAACAGTCCAAGCCACGCCAAGCGCTGCCACGCTTCCTTCGAATGTTCCTCTCCTTTACCGGACATGAACATTACAAACACGGCGGCAAAACGAGCAGGTCCATGTCAGGCCAACAAACACAAACTCGTCGGCCGAGCTCCGCTTCTTTTTCCACAGCGGTCAGTGTCACCGCCTGGGCTGTCATCTCCCAGCCTGGATCCGAATATCCAGCTTCTCCATTGAATCGGCTATCGGCTTCTGCTCTGTTGGAACACCCCATCCTGTCAGTGTCACCCATCAGTCACCGTTGGCAGCCAGCGTCAATTTCTGCTTGTCTGAGCGCTTCGCAGCAAAGGCCGTTGCTGCCACCGGGCTCTGCCTGGTTTGCCAGTCAAGCACAGTCTTGCTGTCCAGGGTGCAATCATGGCAATGCGGCATCATCCCTGGACCTCGAAGAAGCAAACCACACTCCACAACACAGCACGGCAGCGACCACCTCCTTTTCATGGGCGTCGTCGAGTGTCTTTACTATTAGCCGCCAGAAGGTCAGACGAACCGCTGACGTGCTGTCATCTCATCTCAACTACTGCCTACAGCATGCACACCTACAGCATGCATGTTTCGACGCTTCATTCCTTATCCTCTGTCGTTATGCTCACCGCATTTCTTGGCCCCAAAGGTCCGTCTTGCGCCATCGCAGCCCGCTTCAACGTGCCGCGAGCCGGTCTCGCGCCTCTCAACCCCAACGCTTGCGTTTACCTTGAGTTGAAGCTTAAGCCAAGGTCCGTCTCTGATACGATGGACTTGGCACTAACCATCAAGAGAGAGGCTTACGCAGTAGCAGTGCGGTGTACTATCCCCGCCAAAGCCACCACCATACCACGTCGCTGCCGTCCGAGCGAGTTGCTTGTCGCGATCTGATGCTACCGTCTCCTGTGATCAACGGCTTGCGCAGTACTCAGTACGCATACCCCCCAAGACCATCTTCCTGCTCTCGTCTGGCCTGGGTCTTCTGGTAGGCCTGGGCGCCAACCCTGCGAGGCGGCATGCACCAAGTCACCACCTTTCATTTATGCTGAAACGGCCTGATTCCGCCCTGGCTGCTGGGCATGGCCGCCATCCCCGCTTGTTTCCCAGCCTTGGGCCTATGGGCAGCTTTCCAGCCGCCATGTCCTCGCTGCCGCTTCTGCTTGCGGATCTAGATCCCGGGTCGACGACGGGGCACCCGCCGCCCCCTACGCACATGCAGGGTGTCGCCTCCTGCGTCAACCACGATCCCTGTCTGAGATTTTGCTTGCCGTCGACGACTCAACTGAAGTCCTGAACTCGTCAGGCTGGACCACCACCGACACCGACATGGACCGGCTCCGATTTGCACAGGGGGTCCTTGGACTACTTGGACTCCCTGCCGAGGATGCGTATACGCAGTTCCGTACACAGTACAGTGTACTCGGTCTGGCAGTGATGGATCTTTGGACGGAGATGGGGCCGCAGTGGTCCTAGCATCTCGACATGGGATGGGCCATGGCGCCGTCTCCTGAT
Source organism: Colletotrichum sidae (assembly GCA_004367935.1). Taxonomy (NCBI): domain Eukaryota; kingdom Fungi; phylum Ascomycota; class Sordariomycetes; order Glomerellales; family Glomerellaceae; genus Colletotrichum; species Colletotrichum sidae. Next base: position 21,725 of record QAPF01000338.1, on the reverse strand, counting down.
GGATGGCATGGCATGGCATGGCAGAGCGTGGTCGGCCGAAATTGCGGCACCCACGCTTACTTGCCTAGCTCGCGCAGGTCCAGTCAACCATCTCTCGCCCGAACGGGTACGCTACGATGGATGGATGGCCCATATCTCGAGATATAAGTCTCTCTTCTCGTCCTCACTCCAACACTTCTCTTCCCTCCTTCTCTCTTCACCCATCAGGCTCAACCGCAGCTTTCCATTCCCACACTCTCTTTTCGCTTTTCAGCAAATTTCTTTCATTTGAACATTCGCTCACTTCATTGACTGAAGTTGACCAACCTTTTTGACTTGAAGTCTCAAATCTCGAAAAAAAAAAACACTCATTCCACTACAACAAGCCTCCTCAAGACACACAACTTTTGAAAACCCCAATCCCGCAACAATGTCTTACAAGCTCTCCGCCCTCACCGCCCTTGCCGGCGCTGCCGCCGTCATGGCCCACGGTCACGTCAAGGCCTTCCAGGTCAACGGCGGTGCCTACGAGCCCGGCTTCGACGTCTTCACCGACTACTACAAGAACCCCAAGCCCGAGCGCTACGGCTGGTACGCCGAGAACACGGACAACGGCTTTGTCGCCCCCGATGCCTTCACCAGCGCGGACATTGCTTGCCACAAGAACTCCAAGAACGCCGCCCTGACCTTCAAGGTCGCCGCCGGAGACAAGATCAGCTTCAACTGGGACACCTGGCCCGACTCGCACAAGGGCCCCGTCATCGACTACCTCGCCCCCTGCGGTGACGACTGCGCCACCGTCGACAAGGCCTCCCTCTCCTTCTTCAAGATCGCCGAGAAGGGCTACGACGGCGGCAAGTGGGCCTCTGACGAGATCAGCTCGGCCACCAACTTCACCTACACCACCACCATCCCCTCCGACGTGAAGCCCGGCAAGTACGTCTGGCGCCACGAGATCATCGCCCTGCACTCCGCCGGCCAGGAGAACGGCGCCCAGAACTACCCCCAGTGCCTCAACTTCGAGATCACCGGCTCCGGCACCAAGCAGCCCGAGGGCACCCTCGCCACCAAGCTCTACACCCCCACCGACGCCGGCATCCTCGTCTCCATCTACAGCAGCCTGACCAGCTACACCATCCCCGGCCCCGCCAACAGCTTCTCCGGCGCCAGCAGCGGTGGTGACACCGCCCCTGTCCCCGCCTCCTCTGCCGCTCCCGCTGCCTCTTCCGCCCCTGCTGCGGCTCCCGCCAGCTCTGCTCCGGCTGCCACCTCTGCCGCTGCCGCCGCCACCACCACCGCCGCCGCTGAGGCCGTCGCCACCCCCACCTCTGCTCCCGCTGCTGCTGCCACCCCCACCTCCGGCGCCACCAAGCCTTCCTGCGAGGAGAAGCGCCGCCGCCGTCTGGCTCGCCGCATGGCCCGCCAGCACGCCCGCGACGTCGTCCGCGCCAACTAAGTCATTCGCGCGTACGTCTGATGCGGAGAGGTCTACGGTCTTCCGGGCCGGTCTAGTCTGGCCACGCAAGGCATGACGACATGAGAGAACAATTATCCTGCTTGGATTTTTCAATTGTATATATAAGACAATTTGTTTGGTTTCGTTGTACAACACCCTGTGGAATGCTTCTGCGTCGGCGGTGCCGGTTGCGGAAGACTCGTTTACCTAACACGAATGGAAAGGGGCGGGCTGATCTGATCGGCCGCCTGACATTACTTCAACTACTTGACCCGTCTTGCCTTTGTGTGATTTGGTGATGTTTCTTGCTATGTAAAACAACTACGGGTTCATCTGATGGTCGTCTGCCCTGCGGGGAAACGAAAAGACGTCGCTGATCATGGCGGGGAGTTGAATAGACTTTGAGATCATTCCCACTGCACCAGTCTTGGCTGCGCGGACGACTGGGGATCGTCGGGTCCACCAGGGCTGTGCGAGCATCGCCCTTGTTCGACCGGGGGAAAAGGGGTCGCTCATGTGGACAGATGCCCCGGTAGGAGGTGCTGATCATCATTGCGATAGAGGATCGAGACCTTGAGGTGATTTTGTAGGGCTACTTGGTGTATTAATAGCGGAAGAGACCGGTGTGTCGGCATGCTGGTATGCTTTGTCAAGACGGAGTAAACGTGTGAGGATGAAAAGGTGGTCTCGGAGATGTCGTCGCTGTATCAACTACCTATCTACATTGACGCAAATCGGCCTGGGTGAGGGCTCTCCCGGTGTTGTTGTTGCCGAATCACCCCTCTCCCCCGTTGAAAACCGTCAGAGACGCGGAAAAGCCGGGTCGACCGGGGTGCCGCATCGCTGGACGGAGGCTTTCGGCGGTCCTGACTCGGGATGGTCCGGCCAGCCCGACCGCCGTGCTTTTCTTTCTCTGTTCCGTTCTGCGGACGTTCGGGAAAACTTGCTCGGCTTGATATTGCAGGACCAACGCAATTTCTGACTCGGAGGGACTTGAGCAGATTCTGTAATTTGACAAGCGTAGATACAACGTCTCAGGGGCTGGTATTCCACGACGGGATATAACATATGGCTCGCCTGTCAATATCTGCCCGCGTCACATGTCCCTTGGAACTGGGGTATCGCGACCACATCAACAATGCTATTGTACCTTGTTTGACTGTCCATCATTGGCAACGTCAATGCTTGAATTCTGCCTGGAACTTTTGGATCTTCCGACACAAGCCACGATAGGTTTCAGCCACAACAGCTACAGCCATGATAGTTCCAGCCACGCCATGTGCCACGCCATGTGCCACAGCATCCCGTGCAACCAATGTGTTATTCCCGTCCCTCCTCTACGCCTGGAAGCTACTCGTCGTGGTGGTGCTTGTCCTGCAGTCGCCATTGGTCCTCCCACGGCCTCATCTCTGTCGCTTATCGCCCGGCATGAAGGCTGCATGGTTTGTAGACATTGGTATTGATCAATTGATCGATTGCTTCGCCTTTCCAAACGATTGCAGGCGGGGTGTGAAGACTTTTCTGTCACTTTTGAGATGTTGATAGAAGTGATCCGGAAAGGTTGGATAGAAGATGGTGGGGTTGTACGTGAGGGGGATGGCACGACGCTGCCATCGATCCGGAATTTCGGAACAACAGATCTTCTCTTCCATTGTTGCCTTTCTTGATATTGAACGCGAAGAAGCAGACACCCGATGATACAGATGCAAATCCATCAAGACGTTAAAACAGGGCAGCAGAGCGACACCACATGCGACCGTTGAAGAATCGATGCAGATCGTCCGTCGTAGTCACATACCGAATAAACGGACAACTCTGCCCACGCCACGATAAGCCCGCCGTCGCATCTGCTCAGTATGTGTAAATTGATTTCGAAATGACGATACCCACTGCATCTCACACCATCATCGACGCATCGTCCAGCCGCTCAACTTCTCAGGACATACTATGTACGTGAGGCCTCGAACATGCCAAAGATATCGTTGGTCGGTCCCGCAAAAGCCATCTGCACGATGTGCCGCAGCCTTTCTGTTTCTAGGCATACGAGGGCAACAGCCACGGTAACGGCATCTTATCAGGTTGCATGCTAGGGTTTCCGTCATCCATCGGTAATGCTGGGCCAGGACTTTCCAGCGATCAGAGAGATGAGATGAAGCTTGAGCAGAGGAGAGGGAGAGGGAGATAAGAGCACCGTCGCATCTCTCCCATGCTTCCTTATCTCTTGGCGGGTCAACCCCCTCTCCCTCTCCCCGGGCTCTTATCTCTGGGACGCCGTCGACCACACAGCATCGAGAGCCTGGATCTGGGGGAACCCGAGACAGCCACTCAGAAGCACGCAGGGGTTTATTCAAGTGTGTTGACTAACATACTCTGTAGGTGGTGATGCAGGGGTTTGGTGTGCGGGATGGACGGCAAACGCAGTAGATACACGCGCCACAGGACCGAGGAGTGACGACTGATGCATGTCTTTGCCATGAGGAAAAAGCTTGTCTCGCGTACGAGTACGGGATGGCCTGGGCCCGAGGAGATGGAGCGTCCCTGCTAGCGACGCAGACGAGATGATGTCGGGCTTGAAGGGTGATAGATAAGAGGAGAATCTTGGAGATGGACGTTGATATAAGCTGTGGTCCTCTCCTCGACGTTGATCACTTTGATGCAAACATGTTGCGTCTGCCTTGTTGATGCGTGATACCCCCTTTGTCTCGTTGCATCGGCTGAAGTACTCGTTATCGTCATCTTCTTCCGTCCGAAACACCGTCGCACAAGGTCCGAACATGGCCGACTCCATCACGGAAAAGGAGAAACACCTGCCGCCCTCGTCTTCCGGAGAACACGACCTGGGCAAGACGACGCAAGAAGTCACCCTCACCCAAGACGGCTTCAGCGTACACCCCCAACCGGTCCAGGGGGATGCCCTCGACCCCCTGAACTGGTCGACGTTCCAGAAACACACCATCCTCGCCATCGTCATGGCCCTGTGCGTCCACATCCCTCCCTTCTGGTCACGGCCCTCCCACCAGACACACAACACGCAAAACAAAAAGACGATGTAGCTAACACGGTCCTACACGCAGCTACTTCATGTTCACCTACATCACCACCACCACCGTGCCCTCCTTCCCCGAACTCCAGACGCAGTACGCCCTCTCCCTCGAGCAGGTCAACTGGACCGTCGCCATCCCCGCCCTCGGCCTCGCCCTCGGCCCGCTGCTGTGGTCCTCCGCCGCCGACATCATCGGCCGCCGCCCCGTCTTCATCGCCGGCACCGTCGTGGCCCTCGCGGCAACCGTCGGCGCGGCCAGGGCGCCCGGCTACGGCGGGTACATGGCGGCGCGCCTGTTCCAGGGCCTCGGCGTGAGTCCCGCCGCGACGGTGGGGCTGGCCATCATCAACGACATGTTCTTCGAGCACGAGCGCGGGCAAAAGGTCGGGCTGTGGGTCCTCGCCATCGACCTGGGTCTCCTCGCCGGGCCGCTGGTCGGCGGTTTCGTCGACCTCGCGGACCACTACTGGATCCAGTGGGTGACGGCCATCTTCTTCGCGGCCATCCTCGCCGCGGAGCTGGTGCTGCTGCCGGAAACGCTGTACCCGAGGGACTACATGCTGTCCAGAACGCAGGGCCTGGGTGTGAGCACGGCTGCTGGCGATGAGAAGGCCGTGACGACCGATGGGGTTGGTCGAGGAGGAGAGGTGGCCGACGTGCCGCGGACGAAGAAGCTCGCCTTTGTCAACGTCACACCCGTGCCGGCGATGAAGCACCCCAAGCCCTGGGCGTCGGTGGTGCGGTTCGGCAAGCTCTTCAGGTATCCCGTCGTGCCCATCGCCACGGGCGTGTACTGCTTCGGCTGGTACTGGTGGGTGTCGTCGGTCATCACCATGATTCCCGTGGCGTACGCCGAGTACTCGCCGCAAACTCAGGGGTAAGCAGACGGGAAACATCTACACACGAGAGAGAGGGAGACGTGGAGACGGTGACGCGAGACTGACACACGAGACTGTGATCTGAACAGGCTGTTCTTCATCGGACTCATCGTCGGCACCCTCGTTTCGGAAATCTTCTTCTCGGGCAAGCTCAGCGACTGGCTCGTCGTCAGGCTCGCGCGGCGCAACGGCGGCACCAAGACGGCGGAAATGCGCCTGTGGCTCGCGTACCCGGCCGCGCTGCTCACGGCCGTCGGGCTGGTCGTCTGGGGCGTGAGTATCGACAAGGGATATCACTGGATGGTTGGCCAGGTCGCCTTTGCCTTGTGTTCGTCCAACTCCTGTCCCCCGTATCATCAACGTTGTGCTAACCGGTGTGTGACGATGCCCAGTCGGCGCCGGTATCCAGATGGGCAACACGGCCATCTGCTCGTACATTGTCGACGCCTACCCGCTGCAGAGCATGGCCGTCGTCACCTTTTACGCCGTGCTCCTCAACCTCAGCGCCTTTGTCGACCCCTTCTTCATCGCGCCGTGGGTCGACGCCGCGGGGTACGGCTGGACGTTTGCGGGCCACGGCATCGTCACCGTCTTCTTCTGCATCCCGGCGCTGGCGGCGCTGCACTGGTTCGGCGGCGCCATGAGGCGGAGGAGCGGGGAGCCGGACTGGGTGAACCCCGAGTACGACCACGACGTCGTGCGCGAGGTGTAGCTCGTGATGGCGATGGCAGCGGGTAAAAAGGATGGAAAGAGATAATCGAAGCGATTGTGTGCTGTGACGTCTGCTCGAGGGTGTGATGCTACGTGATACGTGTGTTCTTGCGAGACATGCTGACGCCGAAGGCCTTCACGATGGCGATACATAATGACAAAGGGACTTTTGTAGGCGAGATAAAATACCCGACCTGTTCAAAAGTCCCAAAAATTGCCCGAAACTACGACAGATCCCTGCCCCTGATGTCCTCGTCCAATGTTATGTGCTGCCCGAATGGCTGCAAAAGTCCAAAAGGAGGACCATCCCCGTCAAAATTTCATGTCTGTATTTTCAACAAACATTGCATAGAGCCATAGATGCGCATCAACATGGCCGCATCGGTTTTTGACATTCGAGAACACATCATAGACTGCCCCAGGCTACACAAAGCAAACGAAACCGGCCCTTTATCAGTCAGACTAGCCGTAAAGCAATACTCCCCGCGATGTCCAGCTGCTTCGGGTCAAGTTGCGGTGACGCTGGTTGCGGCTCACGCTAACGGATTTCCCAAGGCGAGCAGACGTTCCAGGTCAAACCCGAGTTGCCAACTAACTCGTCCAGGAACTATACGAGCCACTGTGGAGGCATCTTCATCGAGAGTTGCGGGCCAAAGGCGTGGCGATCCGGTCGATATGGATGGCCGATTCCGCTTTCCAGGGCAAGAGTTTGCTTCTGAATGCCTCTAGCCAGTTCTCTGACGGTAGGTAAGAGCATCACACGCGGGCGCAAAGAACGTTGCCAACCTCCGTGGCAGTCTCGTGGCAGGATCACGCCGAGGATCTGGTGCAACTCATGCAGCACTTCCGAGGCGAGATGAAGCAGCCCGTCATTGGCATCGGTCACAGCATGGGAGGCTGCCACATGTAAGCCTCTTCGAAATGCCAGATGGTTACGTTGTTGATCAAATGTGAAGAGCAACCATGTCGGTCATCCAGCGCCGCATCTTCTCCTCCATGATCCTGCTCGACCCGGCAATCAGCCCGCCAGAACTCGGCATGGAGGCCTTTGGCTTCGAGCACATGACACTAAGACGACGAACGCACTGGCCGAACCGCGAGACGGCCGAGACGTCGGTGAAGAGAATGTTTGAGACCTGGGACCCGGAAGTCATCGACTTGTTCATGGGGTGCGCCATCAAAGACGATGCCGCTCCAACCGTCCCACGCCGTCAGGATACCGACAAGCCGCCCACAGTCTCGCTGGTTACCGAGCAATACCACGAACTCGCCAGTTACCTCAGGCCGACCTTCCTCCACGACGGGAACGTGACCGACCCCCCGCTCGTCTACCAGACCGGCCTCGTCGAAGTGTTCCGCATGCTGGGCCACGTCACCTGCAGCACCTTCTTCCTCTGCGGCGGGAGAGGCGCTCCGAGCGAACGCGGCATCAGGGACCGGTGGAAGAAGGACACCGCAAGTTTGCGCTACGCGGAGTTCCCCGGCGAACGAAGACGAGTCGATGTGGAAGTTGTGCCTGAACTGGGTCACTTTCTGGTCATGGAGAACCCCAACAAGTGTGCCGGTTTCATGGCCGGCTGGATCACAGACGAGATAAGAAGATGGAACGATGAAGAAAAGAGCATCGGAAAGCAGATGGCGGGGCTGGGCTTGGAGGAGAAGAAGAAGCTGGCGGACGAGTGGATGGAGGCCTTGCGCGCGAAGCTCTGATCACAAGTTCGGGACAACTCACACGAGGACACCCTTCACGAGAACATGACGGGCCAAGATTTCAACCCAGAGCTTCAGAGTTTCTCATAGTCAAAAGTATCGTTGTAAAACTACAAACTAAAAAAACATCCACCAAAGGCGTTGCGCTCCCCTGCCAATCTACTTGTTCTCGGTGCAAATGGTCGGGTATCCGATCTTGGGGTCAACGGCGCCCTGCACGAAGCAGAAGTGATACGTGTCCTTTGCCTTGTCGTACGCGAAACCGACGCTGCCCTTGCCGGCGCCGGTCTGGTTGCAATCCAGTCAGCACAAGACCATCATATGCCCACAAACCAACCTCAACTACACACCGACGGGCAAAAAAAGGGGCTGGGGGAATTCCTTACGGTGAAGAGCGGGATGCCGCTGAGGGTGGAGCACTTGCCCGAGGCGACGTTGGCGGCCGAGTCGTCCTCCTTGAGGCCCTTGGGGCCGACGATGGCGGCCTGCATCTCGGCCTTTGTGAGCTCGGCCGTCTTGCCCGAGTCCTGCAGGCAGGAGACGCTGGAGGGGAAGCCCTGGAGGGTGACGGCGGAGGCGACGGCGCTGATGGCCAGGACGAGGACGGAGCGGGCGAGCATCTTGGCTGTGTGTTTGCTGGAGGGGTTGGAAATGGGGGGTATCTGTTGGGTATCGTGCGGGATTCGAGAGTGCTGGTGGAAAAGACTGGCTTTATTTACAAGAAGAAGAGAGACAGAGAGAGAAAGAGGTGGTTGGAGTAGAATGGAACTGATGTTGACTGCCGCAATGAGTGATGATGTATTGTGAACGATTCGGGACAGAGTTGGAGTATATTGGAACTGGTGTTTACTGCCGGAATGAGTGATGATGTGCTCGGAACATTTCTGGACAATGTCGGCGAGCACTAACTTTATGTTCCTGAAGATCATGATCTTTCCAAGGGGACGATCCACGCTGTCGGTCTTTCGGCGGAGCGCTCCGAATCCACATGATGGGTGAAGGCTGGGGTGCGGTGCTCGCATCCAAGTTGGATGCCGTCCGCCTGTTTACGTGAGACAACGACGATGGCCCTTCGGTTCGACTAGACAAGGGCTCGCCGGCCAGGACAACCGCGCGCAAAGGGAATGCCGCGGTGCCGAGAACAAGGTTCGGACTGAGCCAAAAACGAAGCTAAACAGACTGTAAGGAAGACAACTTGCTCAGTCTCACTCTCGGCACTATGGAGGGTGGAGATGCCGGCTGGTCATTTACGCGTGAGCGTGTGTATTTTCGGGACGTTAGCATGGCTGGTATTGCCAGTAACAATCGTAGTATCCTACAGCTGCCACACATGGATCCATGTCTCCTGGGCAGCTCAATGCTAAGCAACAGCTTGGCTCGAACTGCCGCATTATACATACTTGTACAAGTAGGTTTGATTCTCCACCTGGAAACCGAGGGTGCTATATTGGAAACGTGGAGCAGAAGGCTGTTTCGAGGCAACGCAGGCAAGCAACGGTCCGCTTGGGGCTGGACCCGACTCGGCCAATGCTGAAATGGCACGTCGCCGTGTGAATTGGGTAGTAAAAGGTAGATTAATGGTCATCCTCGGGAAGAAAAATGACCCGATGAGCAAAAAGCATGATGGAGACGACCGGGCTTGAAACTCGTGCATGAATCGCTCAGCCTTGATATAGTCAGTAGGCAACTCCCAGTAAAGCATCAGCTGCACCTACATTCTTTATTATGTATATAACATCCGTGCTTTCGCAATCCAATTCCCAACTTGGCTCTTCACTGATACACCGGTGATGGAAGCATCTACACTTTAAGCATCTTCGCTAGGAACTTGAAGCTCCAAGAGCATGTCAAGGTGTTCAACGTTGGACGTGGGTTGTCTTCAAAGTGTTGTCAGATGAAAATTTTAAAGACCTCGTTTTGGTTGGCTGATCAGTTTGCTGGTGGCATCGCAAATTTGAAATAACGGCACGACAAATTACAGTTGCCCAGCAGTAACTCTTTTCACACGTTCCCAGGAAGACGCCAGTGACGCTGACTTTTGATATGAATAATCTCATGCTCCAAGGCAGTTATGAACTACAGCGAACCTAGTATGGGCTCTGTTTCTATCAAGCCACAAATTCCATTTGCTGACCGAGGTTGACCAACGCAAGAGGAGCACGCTCGACTACTCATCACCCGCCACCACCCTCGCTCCAGTCTCGTACAATATTACAGACCATATGACGCCCTAAGATCGAATATACCGGTTTGGTGTGGACAAAGTCACAACCCAGTTCGAGACACTTGACCTCAACGTGGATCAGAGGCTGGACCATTGGTAACGTGATTCCAACCTCGACTTTTCATTCGTGTGCGACTTCTGGGACTGAATGCGAGCGGCTATGCTTCTTGTCAAGATTTACTGTGCATCATTTATGCCACTCGGTATCGGTGTTTCTAGATCAAGCAAGATTCGTGATTGTCGGGATAGACCACAGACATCGCTCTCTACCTTGGGCTTCCACTCGTGTCAACGCGACAGCCTTCCGCTTTAGATTGTAGCCGTAAAAGCTCCGGGGGACCTTACACTGAAGCCAGCCCTAAGCTCCCAATCGCCTATGGTCACGCATATAGATTCCCGTCGCAGGTGTTGAATGTATACACATTTTATTCAACGGGAGCCGGTACGCTTTTAAAGGTTTCTGTAGGACCACCCAAATAAACTAAAGGAAAGAGGAGCGTTGTATATGACGTTTGTCTTCTAGAGTCCAGTAGGCTGCCTAAACCTCGGAGATGCTGCTTCCCCTCGGCCCTGGGCTACGCTTGAGTAGAGCGGCGATGCATAGCCAAGATGATACACCCTGTGTCGACACATTCCATGGCTGTTTGAAAAGCCTGCCATTCTAGACATTGCGCTTTGCTCCCGCAGTGTAAAGGACGCAAGATGGTAAGGTATGCCAGCATACCAGTCGAGGAAAACGTCAGCCGTGACCAGTCCACCTCAAGACACACCCACAAAGTCCAGCGCGACTGTTCTCAGCCACTCCCGCAACACAACCACTCCTGATTACCAGGCCGTCAAGTCACATACCCAGCAAAGATGAAGTCGACAAATGCAGCCGAGACATCGCGGATACGGTTTCCCTCGGGGGCGCCACAACCCCGCACCCACCCCGCGTCGATGATGCGCCAACTTCTCGCAACGCACGTGCGATGACAGTTGCGGCGCAGAGGTTACATAGCTGCGTGGCGTCCATCAGACGAACGTCTGTGATTCTGGTAACACATCATTACAGATCCATCACAGATCCAGCATACGCTGGACTTGCTTGTTGGAACTCGCCCACACTCCACCCTCAAACTCCCACCAGTCACTCACAGAAACCATGTCCACCGGTTCAAGGCTCGCAGGAAAAGTCCCCGTCGTCACCGGCAAGCTACTCCCCCAACCCCCTCCCCAGTTTCCAACTCGTCTAACGCAGAGAGAGAGAGAGAGAGAGAGAACAGGCGGCGGCCACGGGTTCGGCGAAGCCATCGCCCAGAAATTCGTCCAGGAGGGCGCGCGGGTGCTCATCTCGGACGTCAACGAGTCCGACGGCCGGCGCGTGTCGGCCGCGGCGGCGCCCGGGTCGATGGCCTTTGTCAAGGCAGACGTGACGCGCGCCGAGGACTGGGGCACGTTGCTCGACGCGGCGCAGGAGCGGTTCGGGCGCATCGACATACTCGTAAACAACGCCGGTACCACGCACAAGAACAAGGTGTGTGTTCTGCCTGCCGAATCCCGGGGAAATGCTTCCTGCGGAAAGTGCTTTACCTGGGGAGTTGCTCTTCGATTTAGGAGTGTCTGCTGTGAGCCTGTGGAATGAGAGAAGCGATGGTGGCCTGACGAGCAGCGTAGCCGACAGCCCAAGTCACCGAGGAAGAGTTCGACAAGGTCTTTGCGGTAAACGTGAAGGGCGTGTTCCACGGCGTGCAGGCCGTGGTGCCGCGGCTGCTGGAGCAGGATGAGGGCGGCGTGATTCTCAACATCTCGTCCATCAGCGCGCTGAGACCGAGGCCCGGCCTGGTGTGGTATTGCGCCTCCAAGGGCGCCGTCTCCACGGTGAGTGTTTTCGGCTAGCTTGGCTTCAACTGGGAGGGCTCACCGAGAAAGATCCACCGAGAAAGGTGGCGGCTGACGGCAGAATACCTACAGGCAACCAAGGCGCTGGCGGCAGAATACGGCCCCCAAAAGATCCGCGTCAACTCCATCTGCCCGCTTCTCACGAGCACCGGACTGTAAGTACCTTTACTTGGAAAACCCGTCACAGCTAGCGACAAAGATGCTGAACCATTTTGGCCCGGGCAGGTTCGAATCCTTCGCCGGAGTTCCCGACACGCCAGAGAACAGGCTCAAGTTCCTGGACAACGTGCCGCTGAAGCGTCTCGGCGAGGTCGACGACGTGGCCAACGCGTGCTTGTTCCTGGCATCGGACGAGGGCAAGTTCATCACGGGCGTCAACTTGGAGGTCGACGGGGGACGGGCGGTCTGATGTCGTGGGGAAGAAGATGTACAAGTACGATTGGTGTGAAGACAGGGATGTCCCCATTTCTGCCCACAGTGCAGCGTCGCTGGCGTTGAGGAGTTTCCGATGTGAAGGGGGTGTTCGCGAGGTGGGATTGCCGGCTTCCTCCCGGTCACGGTCGGATGTCCCGAGACGAGAGCTGTCCTCTTCCAGAGAGCACGGAGCGACGAGGAATCTCGTGGTGATTGTTGTCCGTCACAAGTCGGGCTGAAGATAATCGTTAGCACAATACACAGTACACCAAAGGCCTCGTGATAGTCACCCGTAGGCTGTAATTCACTGCACGAACGTCTCCGAATCGGACGAGACGGCTCCCCACCCCCACCACCGATTTGGCGCAGGCCCCACTGAGTTGTAGCGCAAGGTGGTCACGGCATTTGGGGCCGGGAAAACACTGAACCTCTGCCACCTCACCCTCCATGCACCCTGGACTCTGGCCGAAGATTTCCGACTAAAGCCATAGTCACTTTGCATCAACCAGGATGAAAGTCGTCTTGGTTTTCGTGCCTAGCGATGCAGCACTGCTGATCTAGCAAGTAGACAGAACGCATTCGGTAACGCTAAACCTGTCATTTGCCCTGTTCGTTCGTCTTCGCCCAGTCCTTCTCTGGCGGCAACCCCACACAGTCATGCTTCTGCGACGTCGCCATCTGCTACATCCCCATCATGTAGCTGGCTTCACAGAAATGCAACTGGTCAGAAATGAACTTTTTAACGATTTGATTCTATCGGTGGGCAGTGCAGGCGGTGTTGTTCGCCGCGGGGATATACGTAAAACAGAAACTCTCCGACACTCGGAGGTAGATGCCCAGAAAATATCGGTTAGATCGTCAATAGAAAAGAGACAAAACAACGCCAGCCGGCCGTTCATGCAATGCGTCGCTTAATCGAACTTGTTCTGGTTCGCGTTCGTCTGGAACATCTTGGCCTCGGGCTTGTACTTCTTGTGCACGAGGCGCACGTCGTACTCGCAGTCGAGGATGGCGCCGTTGGGCTCGTCCTTGACGGGCTTAAAGTCGAGCAGCAGGTCGTCCTTGACGGCGCAGGCCGTGTCGGTCTCGAGGTAGGGGTCGTCGCGGGGGTACAGCTGCGCAGTGACGCCGACGTAGTCGTCGTGCGTGACCATGATGTGGATGTGGGCGGGGCGGTAGGGGTGGCGGCCCATGATGCGCAGCAGCTCGGCCGAGGGGCCGGACGTGTCGATGGCGTACTCGGTGGGCTTGAGGCAGTAGAACCAAAAACGGCCCTCGGCGTCGGTGCGAAACTTGCCGCGCAGGTTGTGGCGCGTCTGGTTCTCGGGGTCGTGGGCGTCGTACTTTCCGTTGGTGCTGGCCTGCCACATGTCGAAGACGGCGTTGGGGATGCCCTTGCCCGTGTCGACGTCGTAGATGCGGCCGTGGAACTTTGTGAACTGGCCGTCCTTGGGCATGTCCTGGACGACGGAAGCGCCGAGGTCGCGGAAGGGGGTTTCGGGAGACCAGAAGGGGCCGAGAATGGTCGACGACGTGGGAGCGGCGCCGTTGGCGGTCACGATCTTGTGGTTGATTTCGTCGACGAGGCTGTAAATGGACATGTCAGAATGGCTGTTTTTCTCCCGTGGCTGCTGTAACCAAAGAATAGACGTACGACTCAATTCCCAGAATGTCGCACACGCGCCATGCCTCGTTGCGGTTCTTCTGGTAGGCCTGGCCGATGGCGTTGACGTAGTTGACACCAACGATCCACTCCTCCTGCTTCAGCTCGACCTCTCTGCAAAAGTCGTGCATGTGTTTGATGAGAGAGCTGAGAATCTCTCGGTGGCGAGGGAGGGTCTCGGGGCTCATGAGGTCGATGACATGTTGTGTGAAGTTGGGGTCGAATTTGCTCGTGTTGTCCTTGACACCGTTGGTGCCGTTGGCGTGAGAGCCGTTGACGCCGTTTGTGGCCATTGTGTGAGTGTTTCTGGTTATTTGATGTGGATCAATGGAGGGGTATCAGGAGTAACGGTCCACGATGTCGCAATGAGCAATCGAGCGAGAAAGAGATGCGCCTGGCCTGGAGATTGGGTATGATGACAGGAAGCGAAGAGCGAGAAGACAGGAAGAAAGGGCGTCTAGCCGTTAAGTATCAATCGCAAGGACCCGGAAGATCAAGGATGGCGCGGCCAGGAACGAGCCTATGGGAACACGAGTCGTATGATGCGCGGCAACAGACTTCGGCAAATTGGGCAAAGACGCGATGACGATGGGTAGAAACCTAGTAGACCAGAGGTCGGGTCCAGTTACTGTGGGATGAGGTTGGAGAAACAATGAGCCGGACTGTGATGCCGTGGGTAATTCTTGTTCCCGGCTAGTGCGGGGTAGATGCGGGGGACTAAGCCCCTAAGCTCCCCTGTAGACAGCTCGTGTAGCGAATTCCTTTAGTGATCTTGCGCTCCGTTACAGTGGGGACCGCGCTCTGAGTGGCCGACGACGGCGTCGGTGTATTATATTTGGAGATTGCCCATTGGATAGAGCCCGTGGGGAAAGGGACGATTCCGGGCTCGCGTTCGGTAACGGATCGCGGCTGCTTTTGTGTACGATTAGTGCCACTACGACGGATCGGAAGATCCCCAAATGAAGTACTTGGTCATTCCAGTGAGACCGCGCGCGGGGTCTGAATGGCGCCTGTTCGTTGTGTCGAGTTGCTGTCCTCCTTACCTGTGCTGTTGGCTCTCCTGTTCCATGGTGGCGGACCCTGCTGACATAGCACGCTGCATCTGGCACATCCTTCGGCAGCCACGGCACCGCCCTCGGCACCTGGCTCGGCTGCTGCACCGAGCCACCGTTCCCCAGACTTGTTTCTGTGGCTGCAACTGTGGCTGCAGTTGTGGCGGCAACT
The DNA here is from genome assembly GCA_004367935.1 of Colletotrichum sidae. Classification (NCBI taxonomy): domain Eukaryota; kingdom Fungi; phylum Ascomycota; class Sordariomycetes; order Glomerellales; family Glomerellaceae; genus Colletotrichum; species Colletotrichum sidae. Next base: position 6,542 of record QAPF01000338.1, on the reverse strand, counting down.
GTAATTACTTGTCCGTCAAGAAAAGAAAAGTGAGACGCCAGCCTGCTCCAGCTGGCAGACCCTCCCTTCCTCTTGCGTAACTACCTGTAACCTATACAGAGCGTAGCTTCTGAGTACGTGGAGCGACGTAGCACAGAGGAGCAAAGTGAGGAAGTCAAGGTGAAGAAAATGCTAGTGCACATACATAAACTGCTATACCGGGGTCTTAATGCTCTACCGGGGAGTGTGCGATACTTTTATCAGACTTTACGCTAAGCGTTACATGACTAGAGGCCCTTTATCCGTACATCTCTACCCCAATAATCGTTACGTGCTTACAACCTAGTGCCCTATCCATTACGTACCTAGCCGCTACGGGCTTACTAGTGTGCAGAGTACGCAACGTCGTGTACGGTCGGGCAGTTTCCCTGGAGGGCCCTTCCCTCCCTACTGCCTCAGCGTCCACGGTTTTGTTGTCGAGTGGAATACTGAGGTTGCTGCGCAACTAGTTTTATCCCAGAAAAGTATTCGTGGGGCGCCAGTCTAACTGTTTTTGGAGGCACGCCACAGCCAAAGCCACACACATATGCACTGTGAGCGATTGGGAAGTGGCCCTTGTCGTGGTGGAGTACTAGGTACTCAGCCGCACTGGATTTACTTGCCCCTACCACATCGCAGTCAGACTATTTACCAGACCCTAGCCGACCTCGACAATTTTCCAAAGAGGTGTGGCTGGTCCCGGCAAGCTCATGTTACCTGATGATTAGTCTTCCTGGCCTCATCCGCATTTTCTGATCAGTGATCACTGTGTGAGTCGACGGTCCGTGACTGACGCTTTCTATGGCTTCGTGTATAAAAAGGACTGGCCGCTCATTCAAGATGATGAATAGACACACCAAAGGAAATGCACCGTCGATATCGATTTTCCATTGGATTGGCTCGTGGTCGATTCGGAGCGCAACCTTCAGCACCAGCAGGACCAGTCTCCAGACGCGTCTTCCGTCGGCATCGAGAGCTACGACATGGGAGTTTTTGCGTGCGTGCCTGATGGTAGGACTGCTGCGGAATGATGACGGCGACTTGGAATTTGCCGCCAGCCATTTGGTGAGGAATCTTGCGGAGCTTGCGAACCGGATGAAGGGGGGGAGAGGATTTGGCCGCCGCGAGTGCGCGCACGTGCTGGCTCAGGATATCCTTGGTTCGGTGACGGCGAGTATTTCCTTATACGAACAACACCTTGGCGAGCATCGAATCACACACCCTGCGACTTGTCGGTAAGACGTCTGGGGTTCGAGGAGCGCAGAGCTGTCGTCGGTCGATGGCGTCCGTAATCGAGAGAAGAAGGCCAGAGCTACGCGAGAGGACAAGTGGAATATGTAATTATTTGATAGGATTACAATCGAGAACGACGGGAGTCGAGAAACCGACTCAAGATGCTTTGTCAAGATTTGGTCGACAAGGCCCTAAAGATGGCCGTTTCAGGGCATTGCCGGCTACAACTAACAATAATTTAAACTCCAAGCATCATGGAATACGTTTCCCGAACCATCCTCCACAGAAAGGATCTGGCCAGTAGTCGTCAGGCGCACTTGTCACGATAGGTACCTTTCCAGTGTTCGACTGGCATCTTTGTTGCCTCCTCTGTTGATATTTTCACCGCCGCATCCCCAGGAGATGGCTCATCTGCCACAATGTCTTGTTCGCTTGGTCGTTGCAGTAGAACTTCCAATCACTCTGTGTATCGGCAGCTGCTCCCCTTCTGCGTCTCCCGAAAGCGGCGAGCCCGAGTGTCGCGAATTAAGGATGGGCAAAGTTCGAATACTTGGTGGTATACGGAGTACTTGTACTCAAGTTTCTCGACGCTGCAATATAATAGTACTGTTCCACAGCAGGGGCTATGTAGCCAGGGGCTTCTGGAAAGCGTATATAGTGCAGAGGATCGTGTGAAAGTGTCCATTGTTATATTATTTGTCCCAAAAATGGTTAGAATGGCAGCCTACCCGCACCCGACTGGGCAGCCAAACTTTACACAGCTACCATAGTATCCGTATTATAGAGTAGGTAAATTGTTTCTGTTCATGCAAGTGCTCCTGTCACCCCGAGTCTGCCAACCCTAGAACGTCGGGAGGGGGTGGCACCGTTACCAAGGCGCACTCTAGAGCCGACTCGATGAGCTGCCAAATGAATCGCGTAGCCTGCGGACGTAAAGGCCGATGGCAGGGCGCTTCGCACTCGCTTTCGGCAGCAGGATTAAGAACAAGCACGTTTCCAGGCACCTGACAAGCAAGGCCTTCTCGTTTCTCACGAGTCTGGCCCTTCGTTCCTTGCTTCGCTCGCCGAGATGGAGTTGCTTTCTTGTTTCTTCGCCCTGATCTTCCTCGCAGCATTTTCGTCCGCCAACCCGGCCCAGGAGCACAACATACGCTCTAGCCTCCATCGCAAACGAGCTCTAGATGGCTACTTCTACGTGGACCGTGTCGAGGGAGACGAGATTGGCTGCAGCAACAAGCAGTTAGCCACGGTGCATCAGGCTGTGGTGGAGGCCAAGACCTTGGCCCAGAGAGCCTCCGATGCACTCTCATGGTCGAGTTCCGAGAATTCCGAGCCGTACCGCAAATGGTTTGGCAGTAAGCGGCCCCCGAGACCGTTGTCGCCTTGCGGCAGTCCACCATCGTCAACGATCCAAAGCTGACCTGACAAAAGGTGGAAACGCCAACACCGTCACGAGAACAGCCATCAAGCAGAACAACTACGATCCCATCGCGAACGTGAGGCCGCCATGGGAACAAAACCGGATTCACGACGCCAATATGGCCACGCTCAGCCCGACGGGGCTTACCTTCGTGTGCATCCCCCCCGACTATAGCCTCTGCAAACCCGGCACTGCCGCCATTACTTTCCAGATCGGAGCCATATCGGACAATACGGGCACCTTTATTGCGTTGTGCCCGCCATTCTTTGGCCGTCCAAGCTGGCAGGAGATGCTGGACGACTGGCGCATCTCTGGCTGGGAAGAGAACGAGGTTCAGCTCTCGTCGGGATTCACCTTGCTCCATGAGTTCCAACATGTACATCAAATCGTGGGAAGGCAGAGAAGATGTACCGACGTCGAAAACTATGTCCCGGCATCAAACGACGCCAGCCACATCTGCTATCACCCTTACTGGTGTGTTCAAGTTCCCGTATATAAAACAACATTTTTGAGAGTCTTCTAACATGACAACAGCTGCGAACACATCAACGATAGTGACAAGATCAAAAATGCACAGAACATTGCGTATTTTGCATTAGATGTCACCGTAAACCGGATTTGAAGATATACCCCTGAAGAAGAACAGATACAACTAGTCCCAGAGTACTCAAGCCTCAAAGCTTCCAACGGCTGTAATAAACACGTAATGGCCCTTCGTCACAATGCCCGTGGTAACTCGAGGCAATAGGGAAAGCGTCTGAGCCGGCGGGCGAGCCGCCCGAGCACCTGCGATTATGCCACCATCCAGCTATGAACATCTTTTTATAGGTTCTATTCTACACGAAATGTTGGACCTTTCCTCCTCTGTAGCCAGCGAGTCTCTACGGCCAATCTAAGAAGAGCAATTGTATTCGGACGTCTGGCCGGCGGGACAGCTCTTGCAAAAGTAGCATCGCTGTCCCCCGGTGTCGAGGGCGGAATAGCCGGCGCAGAGCGATCGCGGGCAACGGGCCGTGCTGTAGTCCCTGTAGTCACAGTTGAAGCACTGGGCCGTGGCGAGGGGGGCCAGCAAAGCGACGAAGAACGCTGCGGGCTTCATGATGGCTGTTGCGGGTGGATGCCGGTTCGTGAAGCTGGACGAGAGGAGTAGTCGTGCTTGATCCTGCTTATAAGAGGGATGGAGTCGAATGTTCGAGTCTCGGCCACAAAACGAAGAGTCGAGTGCGGAACTTTCAGTTTCCGGCTTGATGGATCGTGAAACCTCTAGATTATTGAAAAGGAGTTTGAGATGGGAAGTGAGACGAAGTTGACGTAACTAAGACGACTTTCGTGCTTACAGTTTAAATAGACCCGGCCCGTCGGGGCCTGCTTGAGTGTATCCTAGCTCCTAACGCCCCGAACAGGACCTCCCAGTCTTATAACTATCTTCACATAGCGGTCCACATGTCATATTTGGAAAGCTGCCGTACTGTAGGTAACCTTTCCACATGTCGCCCTCTGGATCATGTGGGTTGTGGTCACGTCTCTGTAGTCAACAGAGTTGTCAAACCCCCCGAGGCCCGTCTAGACAATATCACCCAACTCGATGGCCGCCAATTTGAAGGCTGGCTTTGTTTTGACCATATTCTTCTTCCCATCCCGTCTCTCTCATCCGCTACATCCTTCCGGCGCAACAAGTCAATGAGGTGATCAAGGGTCAGTTGGTCGACGAAAGACCTGCTTTGACCATGACAATGTGAAGTTGGACACGTATGTAAGGTTGATCCGCTCCGGAGGAGCAGGCCACGCCTTCAGAAGAGTGCCGCTGCATCGGACTGTCAAAGATAAAGTTCAGATATCCGGCAGATGAATTAGCCCCGTCAAAGTGGTGACTGGCCAACAACTGGAGAAGTAGTGCGGATCGAGTCAAGACAGCTTCGGGGACTTATGAGTTGTCTAGGGAGTGATTTGAGTAAGGGACGAGTCGGCATAGTCGATTAAATTGACACCGACGGCCTGTAGCCAGTACCATGATCCAAGAAGAATAGAAGCCCGGGAACTTGCAAGGCTGTGGAAACATTGATTGGCGTACGACGGTACACGTGATGGAGGCAAACGGATTCAAATATCTAGTAAGGAAAACGAATGAGAAATACTCGGGATCAGAGGGTCTTTGTTGTTGTTTCTACTACAGCTGAGATTTTTCAAGGAGTTTAATTGGCCCATAATGTGAGGTTGCTTCACATTCATTCGCCTATATATCCCTTACTCCCGAGTACCTCTCGGGATCCCTTCTTCAACATAGTCACTTCATCATCATCTAACCTTCCCTCTTATATATTTTTCTTAGTAAGTACTATTAGCGCTTACTATACTATACTACTAATTTTACTAATATTCTATTTTATAAAGCTTTTTTTTTAATAAGGTTTTTACTATTTCTTCTTCTTTAAGATACTTCTAATTAATAATAAGACTTATAAGTTACTACTATTATCTAAAAATAATTATCTATTTATTATATAATAGATTATTTTATTAGTTATTCTATTAAGACTAATTATAGAAAGTTCTCTTATATATATTAATAAGAAATCTTAAGAAGTATTTCTTATAACTATAAATAAAGCTATAAATAGTTATTTATTATTTTACTTAGATTTTAAAAGAATAATTAAACTTTTTTAAAACTATTTTAACTATAAGTAGAATTATAGCTTCTATTTATATTAAAAATTCTATTTTAAATAAAATTATAATTCTCTAGGAAAATTATTTTATAATAAATTAGAATTTAATAAAAGTTTTTAAAATATACTTTTTAATTATAGGTATTTAATATACTATTACTATAAAATATTATAAAAAGAAACTTACTACTTTTCTTAAAGTTAAACTCTATAGCTTCTAATTTAACTATTTATAGAATATTATATAAAATACTAGTATTTTTAACTAATAGTAGCTAGTTAGAAGAAGCTTTTAGAAGAACCCCTTAGGTTCTAATAATAGCTCCTAAGTTAATACTACTAGATATAAATAGTAATATAAAAGAAGAAGAAGAAGTAGTAAAAAGCTTCTAATATCTAGCGCTCTAAGAGATCGTTATATATTAATTCTACTTCTTTAATTTATAAGTAGTAAGATAGTTATATAAAGAAGAATTAGACCTCTTATTTAATATTCTAATTACTATTATTTTACTAGAGTTAATTAGTATAACTAATAAGTTACTATTATTACTATTATTTATAATTATAAGATTAATAAGATCTATTAAATAGAAATAGAAGATTTTAAAAGAATAACTTAGGTTTCTATTAGTTTTACTATTAACCTACTTATTAAAATAACTTATATAATTATACTTACTTATTATATTTATAACTTATTAGATTTCTTAATATAACTATTAATATATTTAACTTTAAAAATTAAATTTTATAGTTTTTAAACTATTTTAGTAGTTTAATAGATCTTTTAGTAGAAATTATACTTATAAGTATATTTCAGCTTTTAAATTAAATTTTATTATATCTTAAGTGTAAGAGTATAGCTAAAAGCTTTAACTAGGAAAGGTTTGGATATATAGGTAAGGTCTGTATTACTATATAGATTATTATTTAAAGGATCTAAATTGTAATCCTTTAGCTAAAAACTCTTTTTAGTATTTTAGTAGCTATAGCTAGCTAGTTATTAGGTATACTATATAGTCCTATTAGTATATTCTTATAATTATCCCCCCCTCTAAAAGCCTTAGTCCCTAAAGCTATAATTATATACTTCCTAATATCTATTATAAGACCTATATATTATTACTAACTATTCGTTATATGAAATACTTCTTTGATATTAGTAATTATTCCATTATAATATAATTATTAATTTAAGT
>QAPF01000337.1:0-47682 GCA_004367935.1 Colletotrichum sidae | reverse complement strand
GTATTTTCCTTCTTTTTTTTTAAATAAATTTAATTTTTCCTTCTTTATAAAATCAATTGAAAATCGAGGTAAAACTCGAGATAAAAAGAGTTGATTTTCCATATATATTAATCTTTTTACCATTAAAATAATTCGAAACTAAAGAGGAAATAAACTTAAAGGTAATTCGAAAAAATAATTAATTAAGAATAAATCTCAAATATCCAAAGAATTAAAAGGAGCTGAAATAAGCGGAAAAATCAGATTTTCAAGTGTTAATATAGCTTGTTGAATAAGGTTGACTTTTCGTAAAAATAAAGTAATTCCAGCAAGGTATTCCATTTCTATAAAAGTAGTAAAAAAATAGAGATTTTCATAGATTTTATTATAGTATTCAATTTTTATAAATAAATAAGAAGGGTAATTTTTTAACAAATAAAGTATAGAATCTTCAGGTTGAGAAGAACTAGGTTTATAATTTGTTAGAATAGATAGATAGGTAGGTAAATTAATAGTTAAGTTATTATTATAGATAATTGTGAAATTAGGAGAAACGTAATATAATAAAAGTAGTTTTCTTAATATAAAGACTTGTTCAAAATATTTGTAATAATAGTGGTTAAATAGAAGGAGAAATAGTGATTCGATTAATATTTTAATTTTCTATTTCTAATTGTTATTTATAGAGATATTAAGGTTATTATATAGANTCTATTTCTAATTGTTATTCGTAGAGATATTAAGGTTATTATATAGAGGGTTTATTTCGGAGTTCTAGCTATACTACTAGAGTTCTAGTTATAGTTATAGTATATAGGCTATTATAACTATAGTATATAGGGTATTATAACTATAATATATATACCTTAGTATAGTATATAGGTTACTATAACTATAACGTATACTATAGTATATAATATACTATAAATATAGTATATAGGCTAAAACGTAGCATATATTATAACGTAGCTATAGCGTATTAGTTACTATAGCTATAGCGTATAAGGTGCTGTAACTATAGCGCATATGGTTTGAACTACTTCTAATACCTTGTAAAAGAGTAAACTTCTATATCTTTACCTTATTTACTTAAGAACTACTAGGGGTAAAAAGGTTAAGTAAGTATGTATTTATAGAGCGATTTTTATACAATTTATTTATCCAGAAATATCGTACTACTTCTTATTACTTCTATTAGAATAATAAAAATAGAAGTTCTTTATATATTAGAGTAAATCTAATACTTATAAATATAATTAGTAAAAAAAACTCTATCTTGAAAGAAGATATTTCTAAAGAAATAATATTATAAATCTTAATAGAATAATCCTCACCTATCTAAATATATTAAAATAAGAGTTTAACCTTATTATAAAAAACCAGCAAAATACTACTACTTTAATAATATTATTCTCTACCTAATAAAGAACAAACTTAAAACTATAATATTAAAAATTAAACTATTCTAAATATTAAGAGATAAAGCAAATAATCTAGCTTATTAAAAGATATCTATTACAAGTAGAAGATATCATCCTAATATTATATAAAATTTATAATTTATTAAAAAATCTCTAGTATTCCCTAAGAACACTTTAAGAAAGAATAATAAAGATTAGATATATTATTTATATTAATATTAAGAAAGTAAAATTAGTAGGCTAATAAAAATACTTTCTATTAGCAATAGATAATAAGTTGAAGTTTAAATTATTAATATTCAATGATACAAAAAATAGATTAATATACTAGATATAAATTCTTATTATTAAATAGAAAAACCACTTTTGAAAACTAATCTAGCTAATTTATATAAATAGTATTAGTAAATTTATAACTATTTTTCTAATAATATTATTAAGAGATGATAATATAAAAGTTAAAACATCTTTACTATATATCTATAGATAAAATAGAATATTAGAAAGAATAATTCAAATTATATCAAATAAAATTAAAATCCTGTTAATTAATATAGATATTTTAAAACACCTATAAGTATAACTACTAATAATAACTATCTATATTATAAATTAGTTATATATAGTAGTAGTATGAAATAAAACATTCATCTAGATATTAATTAAAAATCTAGAATTAGGAAGGAATTCTATTTCTAATATAAGTTAACTCTAGATTATTAATAGTACTTATTTTACTAATATTAATCTAGAAATTTAGATTAAATTTAAAAAGATAAAACTCTAAGTAGAAAAAAGAATTCTAATTAATTATAAATAAAGTTAAATTTATAAAGTATAAATTAAACTATAAAATAACATTATTATTACTTCTATTATTATATTTTACAAATTAACAAATAATAAAATTAGAAAGTTATAAATCCTACTTCCTAATCAAGGATTAAAATTGTAGTAATATATTAAGATAGTTTCATCAGTTTTAAAAGCCTTCTAATTATAACTTAAAATATTTAAAGAAATACTAATAGAAGAAGATACTATTTAGGAGGTATTATTTATTTATATAATTATAATAAATAATATACTTTTTTATAAAGAAGAAGTATAATCATATACTAACCCAGCTATAATAGCTAAGATATATAACAGACCTATAAATAACTAGTTCCTATAGATAGAAGTTTATTTTAATAAGATAACAATTTTTATTAAAAAAGAGATATGATAATTTATACTATTTATAGAAGTCTCTTAAGATATAAAACTTATAGTTAAATAAATATTTAAATATAAGAAAGCCTATTAAGAACTATTAAAATAAAAAATTCAAATTATTATTTATAAATTCTTTTAAATTTATAGAAGAGATTTTATATATATATATATATATATTAATATTTCAAGTAGCTTTATAGAGGATTGTAATCATTTATATATAAAAAGAAGATATATAATAAGACAATAGAACTTTATTAAAATATATCTCAATAGGGATTTTAAAAAAGATATTTATATATAAATATTCCTACTACTTAATAATTACTTTACAAATCCAAAATACTCTTATTATATTAAAACAACTAATTATTATACCAACTTAGATTATTTTATCTAATTACAACAAGTACTATATAACCTCAGATAAAGAAATTAATAATAATAATAAAAACTCAAGGAAATTCTAATACAAATAGACTTCAAAATTTTATTATTAAATAACACTATATATTATAATAATAAATTAAAAGTTATAATAACTATTCATATTAATCATATATTAATTATTAAATTATTTAAGAATATCATTAAAGTCTTCTTATAAATCAAATAGAACATTAAAATAAACAACCTAGGAGTACCAAACTTCTTCCTAAAGATTTACTTATAATTTAATCAAAATAAAATAATAATCTTATAAGAGAATTATTTAAAAGAAATATCTAAAGAATTCAGGGAATTCTTCTACCTAATTATTATTCTAGTAGAAATAGGAATTTAAGACTTTATTATATTAATAAAAAGATAAATTAATAAAGTATTATAATAATAATATCATTAAGTATTTAGAAAACTCTAGTTTATTATATAGATAATACAACTAGACTTATTATTTAATTATAAATTATAAGTAAGATTCTTATATAACTTTAGAGACTTTTATAAGAAAGAAGTATTACAACTTTTCTAATATATTAAGATATATAATAAATATTATATTTACTATATTAAAAAGAATAAAAATGGTTTAGAATTTTATAAATATATAAATAGTAATTATACTAATTATATAGCTATATCTAAATCAATAACTAAATAAATATTCTTTATAATTAGAAACCTAATATTATAGAAATCTCAATATTAGACTATTATAATAAGATTATCTACTAAAGCTAAATATTATATAAAATCTAATATTACTTCTAAAACTATATAGATTCAAATCCTCTTTAACAAACTAGAAGAAATAATTATTAAGTTTATATTAATATAAATAGATAATACCAGATTAATTATACTTACTAGAAGAAAAAGTTTAAATAATAAAATAAGATACATATAAACTTACAATTATTTTACAAAAGAAGTAGTAAGCTGAAATAAAGTAATTTTTAAATATATAAAAATTATTAATAATATTACTAATAGTTCTATAAAACCCCTTAGAGGACTACTATTTAAATAGATTAAAAGCCTTATAAGCCTTAAGAAGTATAAAAACCTAGGAAATAATACTAAAATAGTAGAATTACTACTTTAGTAAGAAGAAGTATAATAAAAAGATCCTAAAGTATTCTATAGGAAATCCTAGAGATTTCCTAGAAAAATATCCTTCTAGAAAGTTCTATAAAAAAACTACAAAATCCCTATAATAGAAATATAATAACTTAAACCCTAGTAATAAATATGAAGTTTATAGCTATAAGAATACGTAGTATTACTATTAAAGTTATATTATACAACTATATAAGGAGGAAGCTTATTTCCTATATATAGTATTAAATAAACTATACCTATTATATTAATAACTACTTCATATTCCTAATCCCTATTTATAGCTTCTTTTATAAATCCAACCTAACTACTACTATAAGATATAAATCCTACTTACTTTAAATAAAAAATAGACCTATTAGATTCTAATTAATTTAAAAATACAAATTAGAATAGTAAGATTAGAGTTAGGTATTAGGGTTAGCTATTAGGTATTATTTGGGAATATAATTATTAATATAGGCCTACTTAAGACCCTACTATAAACCTACTTATAAAGCCTTATATTAATAGTCAGGTCAGGTCAGTACCAATAGTCAGGTCAGGTGAACTAAGGACCCAATAGTCAGGTGAGATGTAGTCTCTAGAAAAACAGTCCGAGTAACGCAGTAAGTGAAGATTACGCAGTTGTGGGCCAGCTGACGGGTTCGTCTACACAGTCTGGTTAGGCTCTTCTCGGTTATCACAAACAACTTGATCATGTCGCCGTTAGCTTCCCCGCTGCAGGCCCTGCGCGACAGGGAAGACCGACTTGGCGACACGCCCGAACGTTAAGCGTTGGTCGGCGAGCAAGTCCACGATTGGTAGTTGGTCCCTGGACCACCATGGGCGTGATACCACCTTGTTCGTAGTTTTAAGATGAGGGCCGTCTGTCTGGGGCTAGATCGTTCAGCTGAAAGCAGGGATTTCGAAGCTGTATATCTTGCGATATCGCCGTTGCGCCATCCATGGATGTCGACAGATACAGCATGCTTGGCACCGAAGCAGCGACACTTAGCAGTCGGATCTCCCAGGATCTGTGCCTTGAAACCGCAAAATCAGACAGACCAAGACGATGACGAAAACGAGCGCAGCAGACGCCAACGGGGTGGCACCGCCTCCCTTCGACGAACCTCCTCCGCCATACTCTGGCAAAGACCCCCGGTCCCGATTCTGCAGCGAGCCGAGCACCACGAGCAACACGGCCCCAGAAACAGCTGGGCCATCGACGCCGTCCTCCCTCGACAGGCTGCCGTCCGTCATCAAGACGCAGCACTTCATGCTAGACGACTGGCTCGGATGCGCCCTCGTCGGCCCAGACGGCGAGAGTATATGCTACCTGCACACCTGCTGCTCCCAAAAGGGGGACGCGCACGTCTGCCTACTGCCCAACCTGGGGGAGGACGCCCAACCGATCGCGACGGTGCGGAACGGCTACTGCGACTGCGACAACAAACTCCTCCGACACGCGGCCGTCACGCTCGACGAGGCGGCGACGGCGGACAAGGTCGCGATGCACCCGCTCCCCGACGCGCCGTGGGCGCTCCGCAACGCCGTCGAACTCGTCGTCACGGTGGGCGGGCGGCCGGAGCGGTTCCAGTGGCGGCCGTCGAGGGGCAAGGAGGTCAGGGCCGTCGCGCGCCGCGACGCGTGCGGCTGGAAGCTGGTCCGCACGGCGAGGCACGACGCCGGCGCGGGCGGGATACGGGAGGAGCGCGCGACGGGGTTCGCGAGCGACGGGGCCGAGGTGGTGGCCGTCATCGTCCAGCCGGAGCGGTACACAGGCTTCACCTTTGCCTTTCGGGGGTCGGGGCGTACCGACGAGATGGGGGAGGCGTGGAAGCTCGTGGCGTTGATGTCTGGCCTCTGGATGTGGTGGAATGACAAGGTCGAACAGCCGCTTTTTTGACGCGCCCCAGGGATGCTGAAGAAGCCGGGCATTCAGACTGCGAGAGGACTGTGCTTGACGGGGGCGAGGTGATGTGCGGAAACTTCACTTCTTGTTGGACTCGCGGCGTCGAGTTTCCAGCCGCGGCCATACTACGAGCCGAGATTCAGAGCCACGAAGCACCGCATTCTCGGTTTACACGCAGAAATAACCACGGACGACAAGCTGGACGACAAGCTCGGAGAATCACGCCGGGACTGGCTTCGCCATTTTGACCGCAGATTTGGACTACAACTCTACGAGAAGTGACGCTCAGTGGGCGGCGTGGGAGTGCGAATAAGTGCTATTGGAAAGTTGTCGAAAGCAATACCTTGACAAGTCTCCCCTTCGAACCCGAAATGGCTCTTTAAAAGGGCTCTGAATCCCGTAGGGGTTCATAGTCGCGCGCCTCCGGGAAGATGGAGAGAATGGGTTCCGGAGTGTCGTGTTCGCGACCAAGTAACGATTCACGAGACTCTCAGGGACTATAGCGAGGCAGAGCGTCTTGCTATTGTGTAGAAACCAAAGCTACAGGTGCATGAGGGCCTTGGTATGCGCTTGTCGTTTCATTCTAGTTGCCACCGGAGACAACTCGACTTAGGATGTACTGTGGTTCCTGGTCGTGTGTGTACCTGTTTCTGAATGGAGCTGTTGCAGCGAGCGGGTGTCAACCAACGAAAACATCTACTGTGATACTTGAAGTTATCACGACTACGAATACTGACTTGGGTAAAGCCAACAAACAGGCTTGGGAATACTTGGGTTGGTGACGAGCAAGTGGCCAGTCAACTCCGTTCCCTCCACTTCAGGGATTCCACTTCGTGGTGCTCCATCCAAGGCAAGGGTTGGGTGATGTCTCAACAAATTGTGCGGCGGACATAGCTCAGTTGGGAGAGCGTCAGACTGAAGCGCATCTCATCCGGGAAACTTCATTCAATCAATCTGAAGGTCGTGTGTTCAATCCACACTGGCCGCATCATCGTTTTACTTTTTGTTTTGGCGACAAGCCAGAGATCGTCAACATGGTAGGGCTTTATTGGCGCCCAAGAGACTGTTAAAAATATTTCAAATTGGTCCGGTCTGCATTGTGGCCACGTTTGTCACCCAGCACAGGAAAGGTCGTTGTCTTCTCTCTCTCTGCGTACCTAGGTATCATTCAATAGGCTCATTCTCTCGACCCATCTATCTATCCATCTGCTTTGTCTAAGTATATTAACCTGAATACAACCATACCTGCTGCCTTTCTATTCACCAAAATCATTTCGGTCTTCAGCCGCTTCGTCTGCCGGAAATAAGAAGAGTAAAGCTCGCTAAGCTAAAATGTTGGACCGACCAGCCCCCATCCTTGAACAGTCAGAATATCTGCTTTCATCGCTTGCAAGGTGTGCTGTGAAGCTTGATAACCATCTCCACGCAGTAAACATGCGGCCGCTGCGTGTCCCTAGCCAATTTTGCATTCAAGGTAAGATGACAGGTCCAAGACCCTCGTCGGCGGCAACCCGGCCATCCGCATCATCGGCATGGGCCGACACGTGGCTCTCCACTGAGTATCCGCCCCCAGTGTCAACCTGCCCTCGATGGACGTTTCGGTGATTTGGTGTCAGAAGTTGGCCGAGGAAGAAAAGGAGTAGGCTAGGCTGTACTGGAGCGGGAGGAGTTTGCAGACTGCCGAGATCGGTTGATCGCAACCTCTTGATAAGTGCTTATTCACCTCGCACTCCGCAGTGTTTATCCGATCAAGCAGACCACACATGAACACTGCCGGCACCAACATGTCGGGTCGTCTCCCACAATCCTAACATCCTTGGCACAAGAGGCCTGCAAATGTGCCTCGATACTACCATCACGGGTACAACTTACTTCAACTCCATTCTGTATCCACCGGCTTGGCTGTCACTCATATGCCTGATGCACGCGAGCCGATGCCGCCCGGCACCTAAACGCAGACCCATGAAAGCAACGTACTTTGTGGCCCCTTTCGTTCCCACCGAGAACCAACCCCAGTCTCATATCCCTTTGCGTGGTTTGCTACTATTAGTACGTATTCTCCAAAAGATGTACGAGGACGCGTCCCGATACCCCGTAATGGGGATTCTTCGTACGGCAGTCACACCGTCAATCCAGTTGCCCTCCGAGCCCCTAGGCTGTTTTCTTCTCCCGAGACTACCCCCGATGACTGACCTGAGAAGGAGAAAAGCCTTGCGGATAACTTCGGACTAGGCGGAAGCGGTACATCATACTGGCAGATTGTATCCTCGCTCTGGCCTTCCTCTTCATATTTCCGATGGAGAACAGACACTCTTGAACGGGGCTGTGGGCACTGCTCGTCGTCAGCTTTGCACCGCCGTCTCCTGTCTCCCCGTATCATAGCCTCTGTGTAACGTATCTAGAGCCAGTCACTCTGGAATAAAGACAATAAGAATCTCCCAGTATTCCTGACCGCACTCTAACTCGAAACTTGGGGGCAAAAAACGAGATAGTCCTTCATTTCACGGTTGATCTTTCCACTGGCTACAACATTCTCTCAGCCTCCATTCGATATTATCATCGCCCGCCGCTTTACTTCCCCTCTGTCTTTGGACCTTTGGTCAAGCCTCACATATCCGCAGCCATGTATCGCCCTTCGACAGCTTGGGCATTGGCCATGCTCACTTTCGTGACTGGCGCATTGGCTGAGGATGCTTCCGCCAACTATATAGAGCAACTCCTCAGCTCTGGCACCAGTGAGTTTTTGCAGCCCTTGAGCTAGTACGAACGTCCAATCTGTGATGCTAAGATGGAAACCTGTAGTCAAGCTTGGAGCCTGGCAAGACGCTTACGACAAAGCGGCAGCCTTGGTAGCCACACTCACCACCGAGGACAAGATTTCCGTCGCCGCAGGTGGTGACGGCGGCAACTTCACCGCCCTGAACAACCTCGACTCGGCCACCAACCCCCTCACCTACTTCTATGTCACGACCTGGCCTGCCGGTCTGGCAATGGCCATGACCTGGGACACGGCAGCGGCCCAGGGCCAAGGCAAGGGTGTCGGTGAAGAGTTCAAGGGAAAGGGCATCAACATGGCTTACGGGCCGACTCTAGAGCCGCTAGGTCGCTCCGCTTGGTGTGGTCGCACCGGAGAGACCTACGGTGTGGACAGCTACCATGCTGGCATCATGGCCGGATCGGTGGTCAAGGGAATGTCATCTGCTGGCATCGTCGCCAGCGCCAAGCACTTTGTTATGAACGAGCAGGAGACCAACCGCATGGCAACCGGAGGCGGCATGGGAGGAGGAGGCGGCGGTGGCGTCCCTCCTGGCGGAGGAAATGTGACCCTTTCGACTCGCCAATCCTCGACAAACATCACCACCAACGACACAACATCTTCGGACACTTCAGGCCCCTACACTGTGTCTATTGGCGACAAGGCCTTCCACGAAACTTACCTGTGGCCTTTCTACGACACGGTTCACAGCGGCATGGGCGGCGCCATGTGTGCCATGAACAAGGTCAACGGAACCTTTTCCTGCGAGAACCAGGACCTCCTCGCCAAGTACCTCAAGGTCGAGCTCGGGTTTCCCGGCATCGTCCACGCGGACGTCAGCGCGCAGCAGACGGCCATCAACGCCGCAAACGCCGGCATGGACCTGTCGTCGAGCCAATACTGGTCCAACGACACGCTTGGCGCGGCCGTGTCCAACGGCAGCCTGGCCATGGACAGACTCGACGACATGGCCATCCGCAACATGATGGGGTTCTTCCACCTGGGCCAGGACGAGGGATATCCCAGCAAAGCCGGCGTGACGGACCGCGTCGACAACCGCGGCAACCACAGCGCCATGGCGCGCCGATATGCCGCCGAGTCCATCGCCCTGCTCAAGAACACCAATAACGCGTTGCCCCTGACCAACATGTCTAGCATCAGCATCTTTGGGTTCCACGCTGGTCCGCGATACGTCGGCGCCAACACGGCCCTGGGCGTTTACGACGGCGAGCCCCCGACTATGCAGGGCCACATGGCCGTCGTCGGCGGTTCCGCCATGGGCTCGCTGTCCTACCTGTCCACCCCCTTCCAGTCCTTCAACGAGCGCGCGTCGAGGGATGGCATGATGCTGCGGTGGTGGTTGAACGACACCTCCGAGACGTCCTTTAGCGGCATGTCCGGTTCGGGCACCGAGCTGACCGAGTCCACCGTGGGTGTTGCCGACCTCTCCGAGGCTTGCGTCGTGTACCTCAACGCGTGGGGTGGCGAGGGTGCGGAGGGATCTGAGCGTGTGGGATGTAGTCGGCCAGGAGTGGAAAATCGAGGCGGGAGAGTACGGGCTATACGTGTGTGCGAGCAGCAGAGATGTCAGGGCCCAGGATACTTTGACTGTTGCCTAGGCTGCCCTTCTCTGAAGTTTCTGTCCTGAATATATGTGAAATTCCAAGTTTCTTGCACTACAAGGGATTCATCTTCTGGCGGCCAGGAGCTGGTATAGGAGCTCAACACCCTGATCGACGGTGTCAACAGCAGTTCACATCCAGCCAACCACACGTACAATGCTCTTGTCAGACCCTGATCACACGACGTCACTTTCGTTGTAGAAGAACGCCACTGCCCACTGCCCAGACAATGAAGAATATACTGCCAACACACGATGCTTTTTCAAGTGGATTATCACTCTGGAGCAATCGTAGAATACGGCATGTCAAAATGGAAGATTGCATTAGACTGTTCAAGTGATCAGTGGCTTTCCAGGGCTCACGAATCGTGCATGACTTTTGCTGCTGCGGTTACGACATCTTGTTCCTCGCTATTCTGATGCCAATGTGGCGATATGGGGCGACTGCAGAGACATGGCCAGCGAGCCGGACAGGTTGTGTACTGGGGCATCCATGATTGGTTGACGCTAAACATTATCGAAGACGGTCTCACAACTACTCGGCCCAACTTTGGCTGATACATATAACTCCCCGCGCTGCGGTTTAAGCCTCCGAAGGAGACTACCGCGATGGCGGGCATGATCCCTCAGCCACCCGCGGCGTACCTGACTATCTGACCACAAGTTGACGAGACGGAAAGAAGGCGCACCTGGGCGACTGAGTGGCAGTACAATTGATACCCCGATACCCAGACGGTAGACCCAATCAACATGGTGCCACCCAGCCTGAGTAGACTTGCTGGACAGAGATTGTCTTCTCGATATGGGGAGTTAGGATCAGTCTGTAATAGAGTTTGCCGTTCGGACTGAATCGGCATGAGAATGGAGCTGTACGTGTTATTGATCGTCACTTGGCAATCTATACGGCTTCGTGACCCGTATCCCGAGCACTTCGGGTCCGGTCCGAACGAGAAGTTATACGCCGCTTAGTAGTAACTCTACTCATGTCGGTGGCCCTTAAAAGTTCAACCAACCCCCTCTTCTGCCAGCACTAGTTCAGTCTACTGACCCAGTTCAACTCTGTCCATCGACGCTCGCTATGAAGTTCCTTTCCCTCGTCAGCTTGGCTGGGCTCATCAGCACCATGGCTTCGGCATCCCCTACTCCCGAATCACCTGCTGCTAGCAGCAAACGCTGGACCTGGAACCCTTGCTCTGAGGAAGGGACACAATGTACCAACTCGCTGGGAGGTGCGGGTGGGTGCAGCTGCGGTCTCGGTCTCGATCCCAACAACAACTGCGTTTGCGTCTGAGTTGACGAACAATGAGCATCCCATGCCGAACACATCGAGGTATTTACAGCCTCACGTTATCGAAGTCTCAACTAACAGCATCCTAGTACCGAGGCAGCATGCTAGTCTATCAACACACAATGTCATAAGCAAACGTGATTCTCAAAAGTAGAGGCATACATCGAGAGATAGAGTAATAAAACTAGAAGATTACAAAGGTAATATACAGATTCAAGTAAATTAATCAAAAGGATCGGATTTTCCAGCTTATTCAATATAGTATATTATAGAAATATCATATATGATACTTCATATTTTTCAATTCTTAAATAAGTAGAAAAGCAAAATGCAAGATATAAGTATTTAAAATGCTTCTAATTAATAGGCTACTCATATTATTATAACTAGATTCAAAACTATTTCCAAAGTTATTAATATCGTTATTAGCTTTTAGAAGTATATATATATAAATTTATAGATATATATATATATATAGTCTTAGCATATATATACTATAGGCCTATCTCTCTCAATCTAATGAGATTATATCCTAGACTTCCTTGCTATATCGTTTATATATATAACTCTAACTTCAATACTTTTATTCCTAGTGACTAGAACTAGGTCCTTAGCTAGCATGTATAGAATATTTCGAAACTTGTAGAGTAGGGAATGATAGGTGGATCGAAGGTCCGGGTGTCACTCCGGGTATCGTAGGCATCGTTGAAATCGTCCCGAACAAATAGATCCCTCCCTATTTGGTGTAAGGAGGTGTCTGCTTCTTTCAGGGCGTCACTAGATGCTTTAGTAGGTTCAAAATTCGCATCTTGTCGAAGCATTACGTGGAATATATCTTGGAGGGGACAGCCAAGCCCTATTATTGGATCTTTAGCGAAGTAGTTACCGCCACCAAAACCCGGATCTTGCATTCCTGTGTGGAACTAGATATGGCTTCGAGCAAAGCTTGGAATGTTTTCCTTAGGATAGAAGAAGTTGGAGAAGCACATTATGCCCCCCAAAAAGAGATCTGAGGCGGTTCTTAGTGAAGACGGAGAAAAGCTCCAGGGCTGAGCTTGGTTTGCGTGGGAAGGAAAGGCATGAACGATCCTCAGTCTGTGAAGGGAAGGAAACGGGTGGTCTGGGGTAGAAGGGGCCAATGGCACTTTGGAGGCATAGCTATAAAAGGAATTCTGGCAAGAATGTCTATGTCATGGAATGACCCTTGTGCCTGCCCATGGAAGTATCCCTCGGCCGAGGAAGGGGTCCGAACCTTGTCGCCTGTGCGAGATGCTGTAGGCTGACCTGCCGCTTCTGCTTGGTTCGCAATACCATGAAATCCCTTGTCTGCCCAGTTGGGGAGTGACTCTGTCTGTCGGAATGCACCGTGAACCCAGTTGTGTCTCCTATACCCTCCTCCAACGTCGTCGAGACCATCGAAAACTCCCGGGTTGCCCTATCAGTATGTTACTGAGCTTCTAGACTCGGTCGGTTGGGAGGCGGCTCTTGCATTGTATCGTCCCGTCTAGGTAGGTGCGTGAGGGCTGACTCGGCTGAGATTCGAGATGGCGTGACTGAGGCTGGTTGGCACTTGGATGAAGAGATCCTAGACCTGGTTGAAATGCTTTCTCTATGCGTCCTGGGTTGCCTTCTAATCCGATCTACTGTGGTCGCATTTTCCTTCTCTGGCCTAAACGAGCTGCGGTGGTGTTGTGGCATCCTGCTCCTGAGTTCGTCTCCAGCAGCTTGTCGGCCGATCAACCATGGGTTTTTGAGGTAATGTTTCCGTATACGAGAAGTGCAAGAACGAAGGCTTGCACCTGAAGGACCAACGTGTGTTTCTGCGGCCGTCCTGCATGACTGCTGGGTTCCTGCTCGCTACTTCCGTCGATCAGGTTCACCGTAGTCCCATATCTTGTTTCTGGACCTTCCCTGAGGCTAGCTGTGCCTACCTCTCAATACTACAGGTTACGTCAATGTCGCCTCGTTAGCTTCTTTACCGAGGAAGGAGGCTTCTGCTTTTTGCTGTCCGTACTGACCAGTTCTCGCTCCTCGCCCCCAGCCCAGAAGGCTATAAATGTCTTCCAATCCTCCCGACATGCTGGATTTGTTTTCCTCCTCTCCAGCTTGATTTTGTTGCCGCTTCTTTTGACGCGCCGGCCGTGTGTCACACGCTGTTCAAGAGAGCGTGGGCATAACGGACCCTGGCGGTCCCATCGCTAACCCCGTCAGGCTTTGAAGGTAAGGCGGCCCAATTTTTGATTTTCGATTCGACCTGGTATTACACTACCTCCAGGTCAGATCCCCTTGTATCTTTTCATTGTCGTCACTGACTGGTCCAGTGAGATGAAGAAGAGAGGTCGGCGTCTGGGGAGGTGGCTGCGGCGGGCATGATATGCGAGCCAGTCATGGTGCAGAGGAGGGAAGGGACGAAGGAGGGATAGACGAGGAAGAGGTGGGAGGGCGGCTTTCCGGCCTTTTGTAGGAAATGGAAGTGAATTCATCAAGGTCATCTGCAGGCTCTTTCACGGGGTCATCAACCATGTCAAACATGACTTGTCAAGGTTTCTAGTGCTGTTATCAAGGTTGATGTATCATGTGACGACGCGCGTGACCAGAGACTTGCACCCGGGCGCTCGGAGGCGTAATGATAACCCAGCGAGATTGCGCGGTGATGCCGAGTACTCCACCAGATGTTGACCATGGACCGTGGTCGTACCGTGGTCGTGTCGCATGTGTATGCCCAGTATGCTGTACAGAGGTAAGGTGGGTCGCGAAAGACGACACCTTGTCGACGTTGACGATTTACTCGAGCGCGAGGCAGCCTTAGGTTTCTTCTGTTGCAATACACTCTAATGTAATACCTTGGTGTCTAGGTCTTCAACACACCTTACTGTGGCAGGTGGCGGGCTTTGCTTCTTTTAATCACCAAAACGACAGCCACAGCTACAGCCACAGCCCCTCCGCCCTGTGCACCAAGCCAGTCTTTCGAAAAAGCGTCGCCGCCACCTTGAATGGTGGTAGCGGGGTTGTTACGAAAGGACTTCAGGAAATGGGGTTTAGAAGGGGCTGTTTGCCAGATGTCATGATAGCTACCTCATCATCTGATCCATTTTGTTAGGTTGCCATGGTTGTGTGTACGTCAGGCATTCCTTGCAGAAGACATACTCATAAACCCATATATTAGACGATATCACTAAGCTTTGTTTGGCTGGCTCACGAGACTCGAATCACCAGGATCGCGGTGCCACATTGTAGACGTTTTAGCTTGAAGTTCAAGCCATTAACCACACGGTCCACACCTGCAGACTGGCATTTCTTTTTACACCAGCCCGACCGCATCCCAACTTGCGAGTTGGCAAATTGAGGATCACGTCTATCTATCCTACTCTGGCAAGAGTTTATTCCAGGATGTGGGTGTTCCGGGTTTATTGCCCCAAACGTGGGCGCTGAGCCTCTGCAGTGAAGAGTATAAATCAATGAGAGTCGCGCAAGCCATTGATCGCGGCGTACGAGAAGATCAGTGAACGAGCCCAGAGTCGAAAGAAAACAAAAAGCCCCATGCTCGCTTCCCACTCCTCGAGACGTAACTAGGCACGGACTTGAGGGATTCAGCCACCTGTGCAGACGTGGCTCCGGCTATCAATCGGGATCCGCCGTTTATACTCAGTGGCAGAACCCGGACCCAGCTGTAGTGTATCCATAGGCCTGACAGAGTGTTAGCTAAAGACGTCAGAAACAAATGTTGCGCGTTACACTTCATACCTTTTTCCAACTGGGGATTGTCAAGTAAGCTGTTAAAAAGCATGAGTGAGCCTCCGTCAAGCACCATTCGACACGGCATGACTCACCAGACTCCATGTACCCGTTGTTGCGCTGAGAACAAGTGCCAGCAATCCAGTTCACGGCGTCGACCCACTCCCCAACACTGCAGGGGTTTCCGTCGTTTGAGTAGGAGCACATGTAGGCAACTGCGGTGCCGTAGCGGCTGTACAGGGAGTCGCCGTTGTAGAATCTGTGGCCGCTGTACTCTTCGCAGGCGGAGTAGAAGTACTGCCAAGCACCGCCGTCGTAGAAGTCGTAGTGGCCGATCCACTGGAGGCTGACGCAGACGGGGTAGGTCCCGCCGGGCCAGGCGACGGCTCTCTTGTTCAGGCTGGCGGTGTTGAGAGTGGTGCCGTTCAGGAGCGCAGGGTCGAGGTCGGCGATCTTTGTGTGGACTTCGGTTCCGGCGTCGTCGGTGTGTACGACGTAGATGCCATCCTCTCCCTCGAGAGGGACGACGGCGGCGGATGCTGCACCCAGGAAGGCCAGGGAGACAGTGACGAAGTTGAGGAGCCTGGGGATCATGGTGGCGAGGAGCGTGGACTTGTACATGAGTGGGAATGAGATTTGTTGAGTTGACTGAAAGCTCGAGAACGATAGAGAAGATCATCTAACTTATATTACTACTCA
The DNA here is from genome assembly GCA_004367935.1 of Colletotrichum sidae. Taxonomy (NCBI): domain Eukaryota; kingdom Fungi; phylum Ascomycota; class Sordariomycetes; order Glomerellales; family Glomerellaceae; genus Colletotrichum; species Colletotrichum sidae. Next base: position 31,512 of record QAPF01000337.1, on the reverse strand, counting down.
TCTCCTTACGAACTAATATTGTTGACGTGAAAATCCAAAGCCCCGATTTCCCTTTAGTCAAGAAGTTCTTACGTCAAGTGAGCCGATATCGTCGCCGTTGCTGAGTAAGTTTCTTGCTCTGCATCGTTGATCGTGTACTTTCACACCCAAACCATTCGTTCCTTTGCTTTCTGTTGTTCTGGCCCGCTAACATCATCGTTCTAGCCCCCATGACCAGAATACAGAAGTGTTGTAGAGTCACATCGGCCCGCTCCGCCAGCTCCACTCCTTCCGCTTGCTTACTGAGGTGATCTATGGTATCGAGTATCAACACTGCAGACCTTCCCCTTGGGGAACAGAGTATGAGCTGATCATGCCTTGGCATGCTTGGCTTCGTCCTCAATACAAATGAAGAGACTTTTGAATAGATCACAGGGGTATCATCATTGCTGTCCAGTTTGTAAACGTAAGTGAGATTCAGCAGCGTACCTATCCAATGCTTTTAGATGGGGATGAGGTTTACCTTACAGCGACCGAGAATTGGGGCTCCAAATGACTTCCAAGTGGAAAGAGAACACGTTACGAAACGTTCTGGTTCCTTTTCATAGTATAACAAACGCAGTGAGCCTGTGGAGAGAGCATGACATGTGTGAGTTGAGAAGCCAAGTGGACCCTCTTGTGGAACGCTGACGTCGTCCCTTTCAAGCTCAGATCCCACTGAAGGCTGCCAATAACTCACTCTCGGCTCGTCATGAGAACGAATATGAGGCTGGACTATCTTAAGACAGCACCTCATACTAATCGCTTGCCAGCCTCATGAAGGTCGCTGATCTCACTGATGAGCAGGGCGGAATGACTGGATAGTTGAGTGACCAAGCACAGAGCTGCGACTAGCCGGCAACCAATATGAGAGCAGCATGAGTGAGCGCACATGCAAGGTAAGCCGCCAGAGCCAGGGTCTGTCAGCTCGCCGACCACAGGAGCCACGCATTTCACCAAAACCAGACCAGCCAATTGAATTTCACTTTTCCTCGCTTCTTCTCACGTCGTCCATCGAATGGGCGCAGTCATCCATGCGGGGTCATATGCAGGAAAAGGTGAGGGCTGGTTCACAAAAGCTGCATTCGCTGTGCGTGAGCGAAGGGCGTTCGCCCTGCTTTTTGTGCTCACCAGCCCAGCCGAAAGCCCAGCCAAAGCCGAGCCTGAGCCTGAGCCTGAGCCTCTCTCTCTCTCTCTCTGTCTGCCTGACCGATAGCCCGACGGCTGCATCACCTCCTTCAGGGCCATCTTCGTTTTCTCATGCCAGCATCGATCTTCCTCACACCTAATCATCAGAAAATGGATTCTCAACGCGGATGAGATGTCCGTACGCGAGAACTGTTGCAGGGATTTTGTCATAGTCGGAACAGGGAACCGCAGCGAGGAATCCGAGGCGCATTCAACCATGTCTCAACGCAGGGGTCACGTTCGCATCGTGGACGCGAAGAAGCCAGCCTCAATCACTTCGACGGAAGACAGAAGCGACGTGGACAGCGATGGGTACACATACGAGTCGTCTTCGTCAGAATCTTCCGATACCCGCAGCCGTGCAGCACGAGGGTTTTCACCCCGACGGCCGCGGCCATACCCACCGCCACTCAAGGGCAAAAGGTCATCCACATATTACCGATACACGATTCCCACCATGAGAAAATACGACAAGAGGGACAGTGTGAACGGCGCCGCCCGCCGACGGTCTGCGACTCATCGCGAGTCTCAAAGGCCGAAACCCGCCAATGCTTATGAGGATCTACGCATGAGATCTCCAGGAGATAACATGTCATATTACTCGAGGTCCAGCTGCAACGGACTCCCACTTCCCACCTACTCAACCTCTCCGCACCCTTACTTTGGTGGGTTTGGAGGCAATTGCATGCCTCCATACACAAGCTATGGGCCTCAACCACTAGCACTGCCGTTCCCGCCTATGACTTCGATCGGGGGTCATTTACCTACTCACTTTTCGCCATTGCAACACTCCCATCCACTATTTCCGCTTCCAAGTATCACCAACATGGCATCACAGAGGCAGGCTGCATCAATCAACGGGCATGAAGACATATCTGTCGCTCATGGAAGGACAGAAAGGGCCCCTGGAGACGTCAGCATGGAGATCAGAAGGTTGAAGCAGGAATTAGAACAAAGGCAGCAGGAACTGCTAGTTATCGGCCAAACCGATGAACTCAAGGACGACAATGACCGAATCCGGCGAGACTTAGAGGAAAGCTTCAAGTTGAAGATGAGCGTGATGCAGAAGGCCGAGGAGGACGCCCGGAAGGAGATGGAACGGGTCAAAGCCGAAGCCGAGCTAGCCGCACGCAAGGCAGTCGAAGACGAGCTGGTTGCTAACACGGAGCGCCAAAGAATGTACCGAGAAACCCTGGAGCAAGTCAAACGGGAAGCCCGCGAAGAGCTCGAGAAGCATCTGAGGCTCGAGAAGGAAAGGAAAGAGCGAGAAGACGCGGACAGAGCCAAGGAAGCCGAGCAGAAGTCGGCCGCAGATGCCGAAGCGCGGCGGAAGTTCCAAGAGGAAGAAGAGGAGAAGAAGGAGAAGCTCCTTCGAGAGCTGAGAGAAGAGATTCACGCGGAAATCAAGGCGGAGAAGAGCAAGAGTCTTGGCTCGAGGAAGACTTCATGTCGAGGTCTGTCCGGTAGCAGACGCCCAAGCCGCTCGGAAACGGCGTCGAACGTAGACCCTTTCGAGTTCTTCGAGGGGTACGCCACGCCGTATGAGACTCACACGGAACCCAGCAGTTTCGAGGAGCCCGTGTGGTCGCGGGACGAGCTCGCAGCTTTATGGAGTCACCAAGCTCGCGGTGGCCATGCAGAAAGAAAGGAGGATCCTACCCACAGCCGGACCAACCCTTTTGGAGCGAATGGTATCCCTTACGACGAAGAAAGAGTGGTCAACGGTCTGCCCGCTGGCGAGACATCGACCTTCCTCGGTACTCAGGACCCTCAGCACCGCCCAGGACTTCGAAGCGGATTCCCCTTTGCTGCAACGGACGGAGACGGCGAAGACTCGGACAAGATCACTGTCATACCGGCTGCAACTTACAGGAACAACATGGAGTCAATCTCGGGCGCCGAGCCTTCGCTCGAGGCTTCATTGGCTGGTCTCGATATCACAAATACCGACACAACCGCCGCCGTGCAAGAGCCAAACCTAGCCCCGAGGCACCAACCAGTTCATGACAGACGCTCAAGTCAGAGGATCAACAACTGGCCAAGAACGCCCTGCAGAGGCCAGTCGCGCAACGAGCGCGCAGCCGGCGGCGACAATAGTCGTCGGAAGCTGCCCCACGACGCGCCCGACACCGACGGCGGCGTCAACCTGCAACATTTCGAGACTCTGCGTCCCGCTCCGAGTCGCTCCGAGTCACGCTTGAGCTCGGGTGCGAACTCCAAGGGAACTGGTCTTCACCAAGCAAGCCCCGCTCGCTCGCAGGCTACGCGCGATAGCCCTTTGCTGCCTTACCTGGCGAAACACCTCTCCGACTTTGAGGAGAACGCGTCAGTGTCGCTCGGCCGGCTGCCAGAACGGAGCCAGCAGCCCCGGCTCATGGGGAGCAAGAGGCCCGAGGACAGCTTCAGGTCTGACGAGGACACGCTGCAGGGGTCCGCGGCGAGGTACGGCGACTGGCCTCCTCCGGTCGGACAGCAGTTCAAGTGGCCGGGGCCAGCGTCCGGCGCCGTCGATGTGCAGCCCGGGCTGCCGGTGGCCTTTGTTCCTTGCGTCATGGTCCCTTTGCACATGCTGCAGCTACCAGTCCAAGGGCCTGTGTTATATTCAGGTATGATGATGCCTAGACAGGCTCAGTAAAATGACGATATACGCGTAGGAGGATCTGGTCTCAAGATGTGAAGCAACGAGGTTCGTCGGCGGGTGGCATTGTCTGGTTTATTCACGTCTTGTATTACTGCATAGCTTCAGCTTTATGACTTGACGAATTACGAACTGATTTGTTTACTCTTAATGCGGTCTTGCTTCATGGAATGAGGGTCGTGTCCTGTCAGCATCTACAGTAAGTTGGGTGGGCCAACCGTACCACTCCCGTTGGACGACAGCCTGACGAGACCATAATTTAAATTACAGTAGTACATACACAAAACAGGCCTGGAGATTTGTCTTCTCAAGTCAGTACTGACGCAGAACACCTGGACAATTTTACGAGATCGGCTCTAAAGCAAAACCGACTTGCGACCTTTCCCCAGTTTCCAGCGCCAAATCTGGCAACTTTATTCGGAAGAAGCAACTCGACATCTCGGTTGCTCTGATGGTGGCCTTAGATTTCTCGAAAGATTTTGTGTTAAGGAACCTCTTGTGGATTACATCCTCTATTTTGGTTTGAGCTTGACAATCGAATCTCATTACACTACTAAACTCGGCAAGCTTTCGCCTCTCATCAAGCCCCCTTTTACCTTGCTCCCAAAAGCACATATTTGAGCTCCCTCTTGACTTCACGATGGATGGTGTCTTAACCTCTACCCTTTTACGTATTCACTGGCCATCTCCGACTTGCCTCAAACTCAGCAGTAACCCAACATGAAGGTCGCAGCCCTCGCCGTCTTCCTCTTTGGCGCCTTTGTTTCCGCAGAAATTGCAAACATGTACTGTCATGTGGTGCCTGATGAAAAGGGCTGGGGCGTATGCATTCTCTCTTCCCAGATTACATTCATGCGACTAACGTTCCGCTGTAGCGTCCTAACTGCAGCGACGAAGATCAGTACGATTGTGGCCAAAGATGCTCTTCCGTTCGTTGAAATCACCCTGCGTCGGCTTTGTATATTGCTCCCTGACATTTAGCAGTGCGTTGCTGATGACGATTTCAACGGGAGAATCGGCTGGTGGTAAGTTGCCCGCCTCCAGCCATGTCGCCCCAATCTAATGCAGCCTAGGCGGAAGAGCGACAACAAATGCGATTGCTACTGCTGGTAGACGGCAGCAAAAGGAATGGTTCTTCATATTTGGTTGCCGGGGACACCTAGATAGCGTACTCTTCTGCCGTTTTGGATGTTGCTTCAACCTTTTCGTTGACTTGACAATTTACTCAAGTTCGGTTATCGGGGACTATGCAGAAAGCATACTTCAATAAATCTTATATTGAATCTTTCTTGCTTCAAAATTGGCACCCAGAGCATGCTGTCGCCAAACGTTAGTGACTATTCAGTGAGCAAACTTTCTTATGTCATGATAAACTCCCGTGCATGGCGATGAAACGAGTCTCTCAACAGACCCTCCGCCATTCCTTCTCTGTTCATGAATAGGACGTGCTGCACTTTGCTTGGAATCATATCTCCGCATCCCAGAAGTTGAGTGTATCATGATGAGCTGCTGACACTTTTACCCCGAGATCTGGCTGAAAGTTGCCTGTGTAATTGTGTCCATCCAGAGACTTTGATGTTCGCGCTTGAATCAAGAAGCACCTCAGCTTGGTCACTTTGCAACAAACTTCTGAAATGTTCATCCAGGTGGTTTCCAAGTTGCCGTTTTGGCCAATTCTTTGAGAGACTTGACTGTGTCTGGGGATTTCTCATCCGCAGGCTAGTAGACAGAAATGCTACCTGGCTGGATGCCTGCAGCAAATGCATCCAGAGCCCAATTCAGCACCTCAAACTCGGCCGGTTTCATCCGCCGCTTCAATAGTTCCTCGTAGATGCATCACTCACTGGGAGGAATGAGGGCCTTTTTAGTGAGCGTCTTGGGGCACCCAGTGCATGGGATCGATAGCGGCTTGCTCCTTGAAGTTGGGCTGTAGCACGATCTTGGCGCCGATATCGTGGATGTTACGGACTATGCCGAGCAGCGCGGGCACCGCGTCGAAAAAAATGCGTCCCTGCTCACCGATGTCATTTATCCCATTAAGATCACTTTGGTAGACCAGGGGAAGGAAGCCATCTAGGGGAGGATAAACATGTGCTTTTCGACATATTCCAGACCGGATTCCGAGCCATGGAAGTAAACACCACGTTACCTTTCTGTGGTTACCTTATATCCCATCAAAAGTAAGTTCCCACAGCTTGAAACAAGTATTTTCTGAGATATCACTGTGCTTCAAGACTGAACACAAGCTTCACTTAACCGCACGCCATTGTGAGGTTATCGTGAGAATGACAAGAAGCGTCAACAATCTTACTGAAGTCATACTAACAGCATTCCGAGCAGTCCTTTGACTAATTAGGGATCACAAATGATACGCAGCTAGGAGAAGACAATACGGTCGCACCATATACAGAAAACAACATGTTCTGAACCCAATCTCTCTTCAAAATCTGGTAGCAGCAAACCTTCTCGCTTGTTCATATGACCAAACCGTCTGACCAAACCGTCTGACCAAACCGTCTATATCAGCTAGTTTACGCTATTTCTGGCGTTCAGCTCCGAAGCCAAAGTTTACAAACACTGGGCCCGCGTCTAGGAAGTGTTTATACACGGGTTTGCTCTCGGTCTATGCCTGCCCCGGAGAAAGGTTTGCTTCGGACATCCAAAGACTGGTTCACCGAAACGATATTGACGCTTCCATGGTGAAGGTTCAGCACTCCCTTATATCTGACGAGGCATGTGAAATGTCCTTTGTCGGTAATGTGTTCAGTCTGCTGACCTTCCAAAGTTCGAACACTATCGAGGTTACTACGAGCATCTAGAGAATGATTTGATGCAATTTAGATAACCACTAAAAGGTATGTTTCGTAACTTGGGATTAGCAAACGTTATCAGTTGGATTAGTTTTCTCATCGTCTGATTGCTGAAAGACGTTCGTCGGTTTAAGAATCTGCAACAGGGGCTTTATCTCGTACCATGTGAATGACGGCCAGGATTCGTCCCATAGTCCAAGCAGAGGAGGGTTTGATATGTCACTGGTGTGGGATGATAAGCGGGCCAAGATCTAGTGTGATTATTTAGGCGCTTTAGCGCGAAGCCGCGAAGGGGGTGAAACTGAAGAGTGGTGTGCGTCATCGTTTGGGTGATATCTCAGCCCAGGGTGGTCGAGTGCCGGAGGCATGGTCACATCGCAGGACGTCGCAACCAAATTTCAATTACATACCCACTGATTTATGTGACAGATGATGAGGCCTGGCGTTCCAAAAGGCTTCGGTCTGAAGCGGGATGCAATGCAATAGGGCTGAGTGTCTGTCTGCTGGGTGGATGAGCTGATGTGAAGGAACCCACCGATCTGTCAGCGGGGCAAATGTCTTATCCGGACATCATGAAGAAGCAAGGATTCTCCACTCGTGGAACACTGGTCCCGTTGGTCCAGCCCAAATCCGGAGTTCGAGTCCATCCTCTAATTACATGTAGTGTTCGTTCTGTCACAATTTTGTACCGCAGCACATGCCAGTCACTGATCCCAAGGTCGGTATGGGTAGGTATAGCCAATGGATCTGTTAAGCAACAGTGGAGGATTCTTCCAGATCCACAGGCACAGGGCAGGGGTGAGCAACACCACAAACGATGGTGAGAGACTGCTTCACCTCTCACCCAGATGCATGTGGTCAACATCGACATAAGGAGCCTGGAGGGTAGTGGGTGCGAATTGCCGAGGCTTTACGCAGTGGAGGCCATCCAGGCGTGCGGATGTCATTTGAGACCATGGGAAATAGGGTCCAGACGAATCGCTAGGTAAATACGAAGCAGCGCAACCAATTTCCCATTCTCTTTGTAAGGTTGGAGGGCTGGATGCATTCCTCATATTGCCGTCATGATTAGGGCAGCCACAGCCCGCCTCACAGCTAGCGTCCAGTGGCTTTGCAGCATCTGGGATGGCACGTGCCGCTTCCGGAAAGTCAGCTCCGCCTAACGAATGACGGCCAGGCAGGGGCAGTTGCAATACGTCATCAGCCTGTCACGCTCTCGGGCGCACCTTCTCTGCTGTGAATGTGCCAGGTACACTCTCTAAGGGTAGGAAGCTCTACTAGGTAGGTACTATTATGGCGGACCAGCTGCCCCAAGCTTCCAAAGCTCAGCATCAGTAGCCCTGCTCTGCCAGCTCCATCACCAACTCCAGCCAGCTTCTTTGGTTACGATAGTCTGGTCGCTCCAGGCATGAACGAGATCACACGCATCTCCAACACATCTTCATACGGCTTCTCCTTCAACTGGCGCACTATGTTATCCTGTTTCGGCTTCGGCCGGTCGCGTGAGGACCGCGAGCGAGAACCGCTTCTGCCACGCTACAATGACGACACGGCGCTGCAGCAACGTCTTCACGAGAAGCTGCACACTTACCAGATGCTGAGAGCCATTGGAAAGGGTTATATGCCGTCCAACGAACAGCTCATCGTCAATCTGCGCACGCTCTTGTCCGCCGACGTCTTGAATCCCGACAACGCCGACCTCAGCGACTCTGGCCGCGCCCTTATTCTGAACGTCAAGCTTCTTATCAAGCAACTTATCGATCTTTTGTTGCACAAGAACGACAAAGACCAGATCCAAGACTTCATCTGGTACCTCACCAAGGCCCGCCTCTCCGTCGATGCTTACGACATCACTGCTCGCGCTTCCAAGGCCAAGGCCAGGGCCGACACAGCTGCCGGTGGGTCATCCTTTCTCTCTCCCTTGTCCATCCCCGTCTCCATTCTCGGGTTGTCCCCCACGTTACGTGACATTCCATCACCGCGAAAGTTTGATAGACGAAACTTTGACCAGAGTTTAAACTGACAGTCTGTTAAGCATACAAAAGCCTGCAAACCGTGGGCTCCCTGATATTGACCAACTCGGATTTCCGCCTACTCCTTTCGGATCTGGGTACCATTGGCCGAGAGGTTTTCCGCGATACAGCCTTCACCCTGTCAGACGTTGCGAAACAGGCCGCAAAGAAGGTCGAGCCCTCCAAGGAGGAGCAGGAGGCTGTGCGACATGCGAACGGAGACTCAAAGTCTCCGCCGTCCAAGGAGGACATCCAAGATGAGGTTGTCGAGGTGTCCCAGGTCGTCACCGACGGTGTCGCCCGCGTCGCCGATGAGGCTGGCCAGAGCCTGGCTGAACACATCACGGGCGACGAGCAGGAGACTCTGGTGCACCGATTGAAGAGTACCATACTCAACCTCCGCCAGAGACATGACTACTCTGACTCGGTTTCGACCCTCTCCCTCCTCATCAGGAGGTATCTGCTTGCCTACTCGCACGCGATTTCCGATACCATCCAGGTTGCCCAAGAGGACATTGATACCAACCCCGAGGCTGACAGGGCACTCAAAAACTTCTGGCTTTTCTTGACCTCACTCGGTGACCCCAAGCACTGGGACGAAGTCGAGCGGGCGTTCAAGGCCGTCATGGAGCACGGTCGCAGTGATCCGGAATTCGATGAGCTGGTCAGGCAGATCGGCAACCTGCTTCAGGACATGCTGACCGACCCTGATTTCTTCGACCACGCCGAAGATCGTTTCAAGGAGCTGCGTCAAAAGTCCAAGGAGCTGACGTCGGAATCATCGGTGCGTGACGATTTGGATGCGTTGCTGGACAAGGTGCAACTAGCCCTCCACTCCGTCCTCGACGACACAGACATCAAGAAAGTGCTCCACACATCGACAAGAATCCTCAAGATCCTTTCGCCCGCTCAGCAATACACCAACGGAGAGCTAGTCGCTGATAGCATCAACGTCTTCGTCCCGATGCTCGTACAAGCCATTCAGTACATTCCCATCCCCCGGCTGGAGGTGTCTGTCCCGGCCATCGACCTGCTGCTGGAGAACCTCATATTGGAACCAGGCCGCACGGTGAACAACAGCTCCTTCCTCCCCTTCAAGATCAATATCTCGACGCAGAATGACGTCGAAATCCGCAAGGCTCGCTTCCGCACGACCTCGTCGGTGACGACGCTGATGCGAATCACCATCTCGGGCTTATCCATTGCCGCCGAGGATCTCGGTTTTTGGCTGCGCCTTCACTCGGGCATCCTGCGGCTCGCAGACCAAGGCATTGCCGGGTTCCACCTGGACGAGCGTGGAATCGACGTTGCTATCGATGTGGAGGTTGGAAAGGACAGGCTGGAAGACATACTAACGCTGCACAATGTCCGGGTCCGCATCCACCACCTCAATTACACGCTCAGCAAAAGCAAGTTCGCCTTTTTCGCGTGGGTGTTGAAGCCAGTTATTCGCCCGATTGTCAAGGCCGCATTGGAAGCCCAAATTGCAGCCAGTATCAGCCAGCTGCTTCATTTCGCTAACCGAGAATTGTTGTTCGCCCGGGAACGGCTCCGCGCGACTCGTATTGCCGACCCGCAGGATTTATGGACCTTCCTCAAAGCCGTGGCAGCGAGATTGGTGCCACCCGAGGATCCAGATCTCTATACCCGTGTGGGTGTCGCCCAGCCCGGACGCGGAGTCTTCAAGGGGGTCTATGCCCCCGGCAGTCTCGTGAAGATGTGGAACGAGGAGGCAGCCCTGGCCGGCGACCGAGTCCACGAATACCAGAGAGACGGGTGGCGCAATTCCATATTCGATATTGGCACCACGACGTTCTAGAGCTGCAGCGCGCTCCGGCGGGTAAAATGGCGCAGTCGCAGTCGACCAAGCGAGAAACGATTTGCAGACGGCGATGGCAACAAGAGGGGCAAGACACGGCACGGAGTAACGGAGGCGTCGGAAGGGACACGGAAATTGTAAACCACAGGTCTTTTGCTACTTTGTTACAAGGGAAAAACAGCACCTCTATCACGGAAATGGCAGGTCGTTGGCCACCTCAAAGCACATGCACATGGCGTCAAATGAGCCAAGTTTTGGCAGATGTGACGGCCTTGCACCTCACAGCCACCCAGTGCTACCTTTCTTCATGTCCACCCTACTGCTGGCTGAAGGCAGCCCGCTGTCGCATTGTGCAAGATGCTAGCAGCCACTGCGATGACCATGGCACTTTATCCGAATCGAGCAGGAGAAGAGCGCAAGATCCATGCCAAGGCCATCCTGTCATGCTTAAACGGATCTTTGCCTAGAAGGGGTTTTGCGCGTCGAGGGCTTTGGTTGCGAGCTGCCACATTCACGCGAGACTACCTTATATGAAGCATTGCCGAAGAGACCACGACTTGAACAGAGTCATTAAGCGCCGGCTGAGGCCGCGGCCACCGTTGTTATGGGCCGTAAGCGAAAAGTGTATGTACAACGTCCATCGCTGTCATGGTGATGTGAAACTAGCTACCTCACAGTAAACATTACCGAGGAAATGGCGACGTGAACAGAGTTATTGCATATCGACTGGGGCCGCGGACGCCGCGCTCAACATGAAGTACTACATAGCAAACAGCGACATCGACCGAGTCGTCGCTTAAGTCTTAGGGCACCCTTCCTGACGCATCGTCCTCGAGGGCACATCACAGCGTTACATGCCTCGGCAGCATTACGCAATACCCAGTAGTCCCTGCTGGCCCGTCCCGAAACTTAGGCATGCTTGAAGTCAGGGCGTCTCTTCTGCAAGAAGGCACTCATCCCTTCATTGAAGTCGCCAAGACTAAAGGTCGAGTAGTAGAAGGACTTTTCCTGGGTCATCCCAGCGTCGAGGTGGCTATTTTCGACTGGCAAAGGAAGGGAGTTAGCGAGCTCGAGTCATTGTACGGGCGACTTTACAGCAGGAAACCTTCGCTGTCGCAACGGAACGTGCTTAAACAGCGCGATTGCAAGGTGGTATTCGAATCGTCATGCTGAGCTCAAGAGCAAGATTGATTACTCAACCCGAGGTGCTCGAGGGAAGTTCGCGATAGTGGAAGAGGACTTACCCGTGAGAACAGCCTGCTTGGCAGTCTTGACGACAGGACCCGACATGATGGCGATGCGTTCCGCGAGCTTGAGGGCAGCTGGGACGACGTCGGCGCGGGGGAAGACCTTGTTCACAACACCGAGGCGCTCAAACTCGGCTCCGCTGGCTGAGTCGCCCGTGAGGACGAACTCCATGGCCTGAAGGTGGTATCTGTGTCAGCAGCTGACATGTTTTCGATATTCCTTTTCAACTGCCGCGTCGCAGATTAGATTGCCGCTGAAGCTGCGGACGACATACACCGGCCGAGCTGGTTTCTTCTTGCCCATGTGACGGTGAGGATGGGCGAGTCATGGCCCAGGGAAGAGACCAGATTCGGACCCGTCAAAGAACGACTCTGTTTGCTTTCGACCTGTTCACTGGGGGTATTCCACGACGACTCGTTCGTACCTTGTGCTTGCCCAAAGCCCGGGCCAGGCGTTGTGTGCCGCCGGCACCGGGAATGGTTCCGATCTTGATTTCCGGAAGCCCAAAGGAGGCATCTTCGGCAGCGTAAATCATGTCGCACTTTTGGGCCCATCGTCAGCAAAAATCTCTTTGGACCTTCGCAAAACGACCCAAACTCGACAATTCTCGCCTAGGCCACACAGACGTGGGGGGCATGTGGCGATGCTGGTCGTGAGTGGGCGATTTTGACGGCGAGCGTCCGGATATTGACTTACAGCGAGAGCAATCTCGCACCCTCCGCCCAGCTGGTCGACGTGCACGTTAGCAAGCGTGCTACGAGGCACTTCTAAAGTCGTTGCATCTTGACAAGGTCCAAAAGAAAGCAACGACTTGGACGAACGAGACTCGCATACGGCCGCGCGGTACGGAGTGCTGTACTGCGTACGGACTACAGGATGACAAGCGCCAAGAGCCGGCAAAAGAAAAGAAGGGGACGTACGGCAAATCCGACAACAGCCGCGATGAGAGGCTTGGAGAAGTTGGCAAAGGCGTCTGTCAGATCCTTGAGAAAGGCACGGCTGTGGGCCTCTGCCGTGGAGATCTGCACCAGCTCGTTGAGATCCATTCCGGCTGCATCGCGCAACGGGGATTAGCTTGTGGACTCCCCCGTGGCTGTACTACTATGTATGCACACTGTAAGAAGAGACGGCGCCAGAGTCCGCCAGTAGTAAGGATGACGAAGTCAGCGTGGGTTGGCGGAAGCAGACTACTGATCCACATCTTCCTCCCCCCCTGCTGCCGGCCTCCAAGAGATGAGATGAAAGAAGAAAGATCCACTGTCAACCACGGAGCGATGGGACCCATCGCGTGGATATATTGGGCGTGGTGTTTCAGAGGTTTAGAAACGTGGACGATGACCGACCAGGGAGGGAACTTGTTGGAGCGTGAAGGATGTCTACTCAGTACGCGCAGTGAGGGCGTTGGACGTGAGCCCCTGAGTATCATGTCCGTGGGGAATCGGACGGACATTAGATGACAGTTGGGCCAGCCACAGCGTTGGAAAGGTACAGACGAGCGCTCCAGAGAAGTGCCGAGCTCACACGAGTAGCGTCTACCTCGCCCTGACCTGATGTTGGAGAGGGCATCCCGGCGAAGGATGGCAGTGAGTTGCTGGCGCTCTGGCGCACGTGGCGGACCGTGGAACTGTCCACAGATGTGGCGAGCACGGCGAGCATGGTAAGGAAAACCTTGCCCAAGTCTGCACAGTTGCTGCAAGTAGATGCCACCCAGACGGGGAGAGAGAGGGGATAATGAAAGTTCAGGATTAAAATCAGGTGAGGGGAAACGGAACGAGAGGGTTGAAGTGAGAATGGGAGCTGATGAGGGGGGGTTGGTTCACCGGACGGGCTTCACCGTTTGTTTGCCAGGTCGGTCGTTTGTGGTTCGAAAGGATTCGCCTCTCCCGGGGACAGACAAACATGGAACGTGGCAAGCAAACGGACGGTGAAGCTGAAAGGAGCTTGGCAACGCCTCTCATCCCGGGCAACCGACCCCAAAGGAAGGCCGAAGAATGCGACGAGCTGCGACAACAAGTAGGAGAAACACTCGTCGAAACATACCACAGAATGGCCCGTCCGGCCCGCCAGTGACGACGACAGCGCGGATGGACTCTTCGGCATTGAGGCGCTTCAGAGTCGCAACCAGCTCGCCGATCATGGCCTGAGAGAAGGCATTGCGCTTGGCCGGACGGTTGAATCGCACGAGGGCGACACCCTTGGGCTCGTCGAGCGTCAACTGGAGCGTCTGGAGGTCGGCCATGACTCTGGATGCTAATCCTGATTCTGGTTCTGGTTCTTCCGCTACTGACGAAGGCTGGTTTGACAGTTGGGCGTCGTTGGACGTGGGAGATTCTGACGGGTTGTGCCTTGTCTAGTGTATTTGGCTTCGGGGAAATAAGAAAAGAGAAAGAAGGCTAAGAATTTAACGCTGAAATAAAAGTTTGGGGCTAGAGCAGGATGGTGCCGGGTTCCATGAGATGAATGGCGGCCAGGTGGGCGGAGGAGTCAAGGTCGAGACTTTGTTCAGTCTTCAACTCGTCCAACAAGAGAGGCGAGTTGCGAAGAACGAAGCCGACGAAAGAAGGATGGGCTGCGGGTATCTGTCCGAGTCCTAGGCCCGCTCGACACCTGGAAACCATGAGGACGAGGTGGGATTGCTTCGTTTCTTCTCTCGTGGCCATTTCTTCTTTTCTCCCCTCTCTCTCTCACCGTTTTGCATTTCTTCTTCAACAACACGTAGTCTGCCAGTATACGTACAAACGTCTGCGTCTCACGGATAAACCAGGTACACACACACTCCTTTACGCGCGCACATATCCACATGCGCCATCAGGGGAAGAAACAACACGCAGACGCCATCCCGGCAAAGGACGGACTTGGACCAGGGGGGGGGGGGGGGGGGGGGGGGGGGGGGGGGACCTGATGATTACCACAGTAGCGTCACACTCGAATGGAGACCCCGAAAATCACAAGGAGATGGGGGAGGGGGAGACAGGGATCGCCTGGGAAGCAGGGGTACACCATGGGCCAAGAAGACGAGGACCGAACGAAAAAGTTGACCCGTTCGGAGTCGAAATTGAGGGGCGGCCGAGCCCCATCACCTCACTTTGCGTGGACGTCGTGGACGGTCCAAGAACAGTCGATGTGATTGATCCCCACGAGAGTGAGCCGCGGATGGCCAGGGTTCATGCCAGATTGCCATCCCTTTGTCGCAGCTCGTCAGGAAGAATGGCGGCGCCTCTCTACATACACAGTAGTCCGGATGCTCGACATGTGTCAACCACGTTTCCGTACGGCAAGCCCAGTTTCTGCACACCTCGCAACTTTCAGTGACGCTGGTGTGACGAGAAACAAGGCAAGGCAAGGAAGGGCAGGGTAAGTTGACGCGAGAGAGTTACGACTATGGTCCATCTCCCGCGGCACCCACTTACAACCCACGATCACGCTCACTTTGTAAGACTACGATTAAGAGTAGACCAGGGTAGCCAGTTCTCCCTCGAAGCGTACGTAGTCGGCTCTGTATCTCATCAGGTCTTCCAAGTATCCGTACACCTAATGCTGATGCTACTCCAGGCGGACGGACGAGTACCTGATTGACATCAATGTCGTGAGGCCACCCTGACGACCCTGCCCTGCCCTGCCCCGATCCAAGGCGGATCCTCCCACCCTCACCCTCCTCTGGGTGAGCATTTCTATACTGCCACGTTAGGGATACAACTCCCGTGCGCATGTCCAATGTTTCTGTCAATGGCAGAAGTTGGACCGGGCTGGAAGACACAATTACAGCTGCCTCTTGGGGCGGATCTCGTCCGTTTTGCCCTCCGTTTTTCCTGGATTTGGGACCCAAGCCCGAATGTTCCCAGACTGACCCGCACCTCCGGCATGTGGTTCTGTAACCGCGGAATGGAGAAACCCTTGTTACAGGACCAGATACTCTAGTTCACACCTAGTCAGGCTCTTCTTGGGCCAGTCAACTACGCATGCAGCGAGAATATTGGCCAATATCGTCATGGAATGGAGACACAGCCGCCGGCTGGGCCTTAAGCGAGGTCAGCCAGGGACGACGTGACGGGATACACTTCCAGGAACCAGGCGGAAACTTCCCAAATCCAAAGCCGAGTCTCATCGCAGTCCAGACATCAGAACGCGCCCTGTTTCTTTTCCCAATATTCCGCCAATATTCTAGACGGTGTGTCCGAACAGGGCGAAGCTGATGAATAGTCTGGCATTGTCCATAGCATGGTCCGTCTTTGACCGACAACACGCCTTCGATTCGGAAACGCCAAGTTTGCGGGTTCGACGCGTACCGAGTGTCTATACTCGGTGCTAAGCTTCCACACAAAAACCACAATAGAATCGAATCATTAATCGGCTCAAAAGCTTGCTTGAGTTGCTGCCGATGGAGTTGCCCTAGATCAGTCAAGGAGGAAATCTCAAAGGCCAAGGTTGACTGGCGAGAACCGTCTCAACTGCCATAGTTCAAAGTCTGTCTATCTCCTCTCTCTCTCTCTCTCCTTCGTATGTCTACCCCCTCACAAGTAACACGCTCCAACGACAGCATGATAAACATGCCGCAATTCGCATCTTCTTCCCACAGTCTTTCTCCTTTGCAGAGACTGGATCCGCAGTCACGCACCGTCCTCCGTAATCCATGGCACTCAGATGTCAAGGACATGGATCCGATTCCTCCCTCCCCACACGTTGCAAGGAACAAGACCCCAGTCAGAGAGCAACAAGTATACTTCTTACTGCGTACGGATACTCTACCTCTATCCGTACCTCGCACCACCTTGCCTTACCTTGACGGCGTACTGCAACACCATATACCACCAGATACCGAGTAGGATGTGTATCCGTACGCAAGGTCCTGGACCCGTTTCTCCACCGCATCAAAACATTGCCTGCATATCGCGAGTGCGTGGTGTAGCATCACAGGGCTAGGAGCCGGAAGAAGCAATGACGGACCCCTCGCCGACTACACGAATGAGCAGGACCCATGAGACATGGCCGTCTTCGCCTTGCCGGGGTTCTGGAAGCTACAACCTTGTTTGTCACGGAGTTGGACTGGCGCTGGCGGAATTGGAAAGGGAATGCAACAACAGGTTTTGGGCAAACTCGACCTGGACGGGGGCTGCCGTCCGCTTGCCAAGGGTCCAGGGCCGTCGGGCTGGGGCGTCTCGCTCTCGCCCAGAGACGACGACGACGACGGCTCGCTTGCCCACAGACGACATCGACATGGTCCAAGACGGCGATGGGCCCCCGGTGGGCTGGGACGTGTGGGATATATCTACCTCGAGGTTCCCACCGCCCTCTACTGTTGACCACCAGCTGGAGCGCGTCTCGTTGTCGTCACTGGTGGGCACAATACTAATCACGGGCTCTCTAATACCACCGCCGCAACAACCACCGCCATCACCACCACCACCACCGACAGCCATGGTCTCCTCACGCCCCTTTCACTCTCTGGAAGGCCTCTCCCTGGCGGATCGAGTGCTCTTCAACCAGTTCAGCAGAGGACCGGCCGAGCCCGTACCGTACCGTGTCGTCCACCACGCCTTCGAGTCCATCGCCGCAGCCCACCCCGACGTCACGGCCGTCCGCCACTTTGACGGCACCACCATCACATACCGCGAGCTCAACCGCAGGGCCAACGTGCTCGCCAACGAGCTGCGCTCCAACCACGGCCTCCGCAAGGGCGACCGCGTCGTCTGCGTGTACTCGCGGTGCATCGAGATGGTCGTCTTCATCCTGTCCGTCCTCAAGGCCGGCGGCCAGTACGTGCCACTCGACGGCGGCATCATCCCGGAAGACACCCTCGGCTACGACATTGCCGACTCCAACGCCCCCGTCGTGCTGTGTCTGCCAAGGTTCCGCGAGAAGGTGCTGCGCAGCATTCCCTCGGACAGGCGGGACCTGGTGAGGGTCGTCGACCTCGACGCCCACAGCTGGCTGTGGAAGCACGGCAACGCGGGACACCCGGGCGTCATCGTCAAGCCCGAGGACGGGGCGTACGTCATCTACACCTCGGGAACGACGGGTCGGCCCAAGGGTGTGGACGTGAGGCACGAGGGCGTCACCAACACGCTTCTGGCAGAGCCGTCGAAGCTGGGCATCCGCGTTGGAAAGAATGTGGCGCAACAGTTGAACGTTGGCTTCGACATGTGTAAGTCAGAGTGTCCCAGCCAAGACCCTGAACCCCCAGCTTGTCCCGTGCTTGGTTATACTATCTGGTCATTATGTTGTGCGAGCCATTCATCGATCACCTTTTTTGCTGACGAGGCAACTCTTGTGTCTACTTACAGGCGCTTGGGAGATTCTGGGCACCGTCATGAACGGCGGAACGCTTCACATCAGAGGCAGCGGCAACGACGTGTGGAGAGAGTGTCTGCAGCGCGTCGACACCGTCATCGCCACACCGTCCGTCGTGCTGAAGCACATGACCAGGAGAGAAGACTTCCCCAACATCAGGACCATCGCCGTCGGCGGCGAGCCGTGTCCTCTCGCACTCGCGGAGCAGTGGGCGCCGTACGTCAAGTTCTGGAACGTTTGCGGACCGACAGAGATCAGCATCCTCAACACGGCACACCTCCACAAGCCTGGCAAGACCTTGTCCATCGGCCGGCCGAATCCCAACACCAACGTCTACGTCCTCGACGACGACGAGAACCCCGTCCCCATCGGCGAGATCGGCACCATGTGGGCCGGCGGTCCGGGCGTGTCTGGGGGCTACCTCAACCTGCCAGAGCTGACCTCGCAGAGGTACAAGCTGGACAAGTTTACCAAGGATGGGTGAGCCTCCCCGTCGTCTCGGGACTGTTGGAGAGAAGAGAGCCAAGGCTAACATGGTGTGTGTGTCTTTAGGCGTATGATGTTCAACACGGGCGATCTGGCCCGCTGGCTTGAAGATGGCAGTCTGGAGCCTCTTGGTCGCAAGGATGACCAGGTCAAGATCTCTGGGTTCCGCGTCGAGCTCGACGGTGTCTCTCGGGCCATTGAGAGACACCACGCTGTCACCAAGGGATGTGCTCTCAAGATCGAGGACCGTCTTTGGGGCTTCTACTCGGCTTCTTCGCCCGTCGACGAGGCCGAGCTCGAGGCCATTGTTGGTGAGGGCCAGCCATTCTACGCCGTTCCGACGGTATGGAAGCACCTCCCCGTCATCGAGCTCACCGCCAACGGCAAGGTCGACAAGCGTGCGCTTCGTGACATTGCCGGCGGCGTTGAGCAGTCTCGTCCGCCTCTGCCTCTGCCTCCCATCAAGACGGGCATGTCCACGCCCGAGACTTTATCCAGCGCGTCCTCCGTCAAGACCGAGGTCGCCAGCCCGACCAAGAGCGAGAGTGGTCTCACGCTCGTCGACTCTCGCAACTTCACCCTCGTCGAGTCGCGGGGCTCCGATCCGGACCTCGAGAAGACGGCCGCCTTCGTCGGGGAGAAGGAGGAGAAGGAGGAGGAGGAGGAGGAGGAGTGTGAAAAGGAGGAAGACTACGAACTCCCGTCCAAGAACGGCTTCCACGGTTGGCGATGGATCCGTCACCGCGGTCTCAACGCCTACCGCAAGCTCTTTGGCGTCATCTTCCTCGCCAACCTGGGCGTCTTTGCCATGCTGCTCTGGGACGCTCGCGATTCCAACTTTTCTCTGCCCCTGAACCACCTCGCCACCGCCGTCTCCGCCAACCTCCTCGGTGCCGTTCTCCTCCGCCAGGAGTATGTCGTCAACTTCATCTTCTGGCTCTGCTCCCGCGTCCCGACGTCTGCTCCTCTCTGGCTCCGTCGCCACCTCGCTCGCGTCTACCACAACGGCGGCGTTCACTCGGGCTGCGCCGTGTCGGCCACGGTGTGGTGGGTCATCTTCACCGGCGCGGCCACGGGGAACTTCCTCGCTCCCGACGCTCTCCACAACGTCACTCTCGTCACCCTCGTGCTCACGTACTGCATCCTCCTCCTCCTGCTCTCCATCCTCGTCATGGCGTACCCTACCATCCGCGCAAAGATGCACGACCAGTTCGAGTGGACGCACCGCTTCGCTGGCTGGTCCGCCCTCGCCCTCGTCTGGGCACATGTCGTCGCCACCGCTGCCTCGACCGCCTCCCCATCCGACCCCCTCGGCACGACGCTCGTCAAGACCCCCTCGCTCTACCTCGTCGCCCTGACGACCTTGTCCATCGCGCTCCCCTGGATGCGTCTCCGCCGCGTCAAGGTCGTCCCCGAACCCCTTTCCAAGCACGCCGTCCGCCTCCACTTCGACTTCTGCACCCCGGGCCCTTGCACCTCGCGCGGCGTGCGCATCACGGACCGGCCCATGGTCGAGTGGCACGCCTTCGCGGCCATCCCCGAGCCCTCGGGCAAGGGCTTCTCCATCGTCGTGTCCAAGGCGGGCGACTGGACCAAGCGCATCATCGAGAACCCGCCCACCTCCATCTGGACGCGCGGCACCCCGGCCTCGGGCGTGCTGGCCGTCGCCCCGCTCTTCAAGAAGATGGTCCTCGTCGCCACGGGATCCGGCATCGGCCCCTGTCTGCCGGTGCTGATGGAGCGCCGGGTGCCCGCGCGCGTCGTGTGGTCGACCAAGAACCCGCTCAAGACGTACGGCCGGGGCGTCATGGACACCATCCTCGCCGCGGACCCGGACGCCCTCATCTGGGACTCGGACGAGAGGGGCCGGCCGGACCTGGTGCAGCTGGCGTACAACGTCTACCGGGAGAGCGGCGCCGAGTGCTTCGCCATCATCTCCAACGGGCCCACGACGAACAAGTTTGTCTACCGGATGGAGAGCAGGGGGATTCCCGCCTTTGGGCCCATCTGGGACTCTTGAGCTCGCGTCTTTCTTTGGGTCTATACCTTTTCTTTTATCTCTTCTCTTTTCTTCAGTCACCGACCGACTTTTACGTTCACATCACCATCCTTGAACATACTTTTCTCCTGGACAAATGGCTCTGACGGATGGAGCATTCTTTCCATTTTCTCATGTCATCTTTTTACTTTCTCATGTCCATCTTTTTGCGACATTTTGCATCTGGGCTGGGGGAATGATGACTGGCTTTTCCTTCCTGCGTTTAGATACCACCCACCTCGTTTCCTTCTCTGCGACTTTGTTCGCCTCTCATTTTTTCCCGAGCTTGTTGATACTTGTCCCCCTCTCTCATGAAGTAGGCGTGGGGGAGTATGTATATTCTTGATGATGTGGATATAAAAAGATATTTTGTAGTGAATAGTCAAGGGTCCGTTCGCGCCTGGGCGTGATCTGGGCTTGGTGAAGAAGATTTCATAATGATTAGCTTTCTGAGACTTGAATTTGCCTGTGGAATGTTTGTAATGGTTGATGATCTTGATCACGAAATCTTGTCGTTTGCAAAGTGTGATGATGGAGCTGTAGTCCTCGACAGAGGCAAATTGGGTAGTAGCTGTGGTTATGAGGGCCAACTGATGCGGTAATGGTTTGGATTGGGGGTTGCGAGGAAATGAAGATGACTGGTAACAGGTCAAGAGCTGTCAACTGATGAACACCAAAGATCAGGGGTTGGACTCGAGGATGTGTTAAAGTGTGTTTCGTTTATTACTTGCCGTCTTGACGTGTACTACAGTCCGTGACAGTTTCTGGAATCAGACACAACCCGAAATTGGGGCTACTTGGATCGGTTTGAAGAGACATACGACATGATTCTTACTTGGTGCCGTCTTAAAGAAGTCTGCGCCTACAAATCGCTTTTGAAACATGTCAACGCACTATACCTTGTGGATTGACAGTTATAGGCCTACTGGTACTATCCAGCAAGTCGTTCAATCACCGAGTGTCGTCTATACTGAACGTCACGGTGCGACTCCATCAGTGACGCAGCCTTTTTGCAAAGCATGCTTGTGTCAAAAGTCTGAGTGTACGGTAAGAACTACACGCTATACCATGGGCTACGGTGTGAAGGCGAAGAGCAGATGCTGGTGTCGTGTAATTGGCAACCATTGACATGAACTTGCGGGAATTGCTTTACATCGTGTCTTTCGTACACTCGGGCTGTTGACCAGAGGCAGAGATGGTGTTTGCAAGAGGTCATACTGTACAGCATCCAAGCCCACTGTGAAGGCGCCTGGGGGAGATGTTATATATGACTACGAGGCTATTCAATAAAGAATGAACTCGTCAAGTTGGTTCCAGAACAGTGAAGAAAGCTGCAATTGATGGTATGGTCTCATGAAGCTCAACTCAAGCCTAAGATCTATCAGGCGGGGTGTAAGATGAAACAAACAATTCTAGTTGACTGTCGTGCTACCATGTTGAGGTGTGGAAAATACGTCGTACCTGACTGACCGTTGTTGGCCCTTAAGTACGTATTGCGTATTCCTAACACAATTCTAGTTGAAAGCCTAACTTAGGTACTGAGTTGCAAAGGCTCCCATCGGCGGTGAACTTGGTTTATATACAAGTCGAATTTTCCAAAGCAGAGACCTCCCACCGCCGAATACAAGGGCGATGAGGTAATAAATAGAACGCGGTACATCGGCAGACGTCATGGTAGATGTCTCCGCAATTTTGTATCGGAGAGCAAAGTGAAGTTGTGCTCGGCAAGTCTATTCTGGTTCTCGTCGTCATGACAAATGAACCATTCTTGAGTGTGGTGACAGAACGAGTCAGCTCGGAGCTCAAGTAATAAGCACCACAGTTTCGCGGTTTGATTAAGGTGAAACCCTTTCTCTAGACACATGCTGATATGATATCAGCTTCTAAACGGCGGATATAAGCGGATTGAGCTGACGAATGGCGTTGATATCCGACTTCAATAGCTGGTAACGGCTTATAGGAGTAGACACACACTGGGGAAGGTAGGAAAGAACTACGAAACAGAGATGACTGAATCTATAGACGGACAAGAGGGATGGCATCAATATTGGAATCGAAATACTAGCAGATGGTTTGATAGTTGAAGAACAAGAAACCACAAGCGAGAGAAAATTCAGTTGAAAGGGCTTCGTGAAAGGGAAAAAGTGAATCTCAGGGGTTCCTGATAGAGACGCAAAGATGGATTCGCAGTTTGAGCCACCTCGAGAAAGGTAGGACTTGTACAACATGTACACGCCTGTCATGGAGGCAAAGAAGAGCAGTTCTACCGATGAGAGGTACAAAAAGCAAAAGTACAAGAGTGTAACGCTCTCGACTTGCACTACAATCTGTAACAAAAGACCAGCTTGCTTCTTTGCGTCTGTGGTGTTGGAATCATTACCATCCAGCCTGCACGATTCGTGGCATCTTGCATTATCGCCACAGCGTCCCTCTCCATCCCGAGTCAGGTCTTTAGCATGATGATGTAGCCGAATCTCGATGCTTCGTCAGAGGCGAAGCGCGTATGTGTCCATTTCGAGTGGCAAGCTTTCACCTTGAGAGGTGCCAGCCCCGAGTTTCTTGCACACAATACAATGGCAGACGTCAAACCTCTTCGGCATATTACAAAAGGCGTTGCGCCAGGTGAAGAGACTTTCGTCGATGTCAAGATTTCACTCGCTTTGAAACATGTCATGCTGTCACACCCGCTGGAGGGGGAACAGCGCGCCCGTAGATCAAAGTGAAAAGGCTTCTCCGAACCCCTACTCCGTGACTCCGTCTAGCTGGACCAACAAGAGAAGAGGGAATCACGCCGCATTTGTCTGTCGCTGCGGGGTTGACTCAACGAGAGATCGTCCGGATGGGCAGATTGGACTGCGGAATGAGGCTTCACTGTTACGGAGCCTGGATCTCGGGCGGGGTTGGTTGTGCGGAATGCGTGGCAGCTGTTTCAAAGAACTCTATTACCCTTGATTGAACTCAAAGAAGGATGAGGTGGGTGCTGATATCCGAGCTGTAAGTATCTAAGAAAAGTTTTGAGGCTGTTCACGCGGTTCCTCCCTCCCGGGGCGTTAGACCGGACAGTTCGCTGGGTGATGCCTGTTGTTGTATCCCACGATTGCCGGTGGATATTCCCTTTGCCCCTGAATTCACCAAACATGAGAAACGGGGCAGAATTGCAGCTAAACATAGTTTAGCCGCCGAATGAGCAAGATTTTCGCAAGCGTTTCTAGATCAACCGCGTCAGGGGCAGCGGAGACGCCAACGAGACAGACTCACGATAGCCTCAGGTCAACAAGCCGACCTGGCTATCGCACTGTGAGGCTGGTTTCAGAGCTTGACTGGTCGTCATCAAGAGTCCGTCATTGTCAGCCGACAACCGGCTCCCGCTTCGCCTTACGCGTAAGCTGGCTGGCCGTCGTCCCAATGTCTCCCGGGGGCGCAGAGCGGATGATAAAACCCTACGAGGCGTCTCCTTTGTCTGGGGCAAGTTCCGATGCCAACCCGGAACGTCTCTCAACCGATGGTTCAGCGAAGTCCGCACCGACCTCTGGTCTCTCGTCGATCCCATGTAGGGGCCAGCAGTGGTTCGCGGCTGACATTCGTATTATTCGCGTTCCAGTCCGAGCGGTGTTGCTGACGCCATACCACCAAAACGGAGGTTTGAATACGATGTACGCTCGCCTCCGCGTATTCTGGCGGGAGCGTCCGATGTAGTGAAACAAGAGCTCGTGGGAACTGTCTGTGATCCTTTTGAAGCCAAGGCTCTGACGCAAGTATGGGTTGAGTTTGTTTTCTCGCGGCGGTCCCTGCGCCCCTTTGACCTTTGAACTTGATTCGCTTCACTGACGCATATGGCCACGCGGACGGCCCATCGTACACCCATACTTTTGGCCACCACCATGGCATATGTCAAGGGAAGTGGTGTGTGGTGACGGCAATGACAGATCATCGAACATGTTTGATCCCGGAAACACGACGCGGGAGGCACCTCCGTGGGCGCAGGACGCCGGCACCGCACAGAGGCCGGGAAGTTTCGAGAGTCAGGTTCGCCGGCCTGTCAAGAGATTGGTGTGTGTGCCATGCCGTGGCATGCAGGCGAAGCAGACCCGTAGTCTGAAAAAGCATTGAAAAATAACAAGCGGGGGGTGTCCGCCGTCAAAACAAGCATCTGTCGTGGTTGACGACACGCGTCAGGTTTTTTTGTGTTTTTTCGTATCCGTTTTTGTTTCCCCTTCGCGGATTATCTCCCGAGGACAGGAAAATTCTTCCATGGTCTGATTACCTGCCGCTTTTCCTTCTTTCTCTTTTCTTGTTGATCCAAACTTTTCCCAAATCATCTGCTCTCACGTGCTGCTCGACTCGTCCTCTGCTCAATCCTTCTTCCCCTTCTTCTCCATCCCCCCCTTTTCCCACGCTGAGCCGACACGGCGGCAAACATGTCTGCAATCACAGCCCGAGTCTTGGTGAAATCCCCAAAAAGGGCACGCAAGTCAGCCGATCTCGCAGTGGCGGAGTATGATAGGGCCGGAAACCTCAAGGCCAAGTATGTCCAGTCGGCTCCGATGGCTGGATCCTCTCGGGTCGATATCCTGGTAAGCTTTCCCATCGCGACATCCCTGAACCCTGACTCGGACAACTCTGACACATGTCACTGACGAGAGGTCTGTAGCTGCCCACGAAGAGAAAGCAGCAGTGGAGGAAGCTGCTGGATGTCTTCCTACCAGATGGATATCCTCACAGCGTGACGGACGACTATACCGAGTATCAAATCTATGCAAGTCCATCTTCCCGAGTGCTCGGTAACAGAGGGCTAACGATTGTGTAGGATTCGTTCCAGGCGTTTGCAGGAACCATAGCCGGGATGATATCCTCGCGTGCCGTGTGGGAAGGTAAGCGAATCTAGCCGTCATTCGCGCTTATAGTTTCCCAAAATCTTGGGATGAAGACATGCTCCGGTGTATTGCGGACGCTAACCCCTCTGTAGGTATGGGTGTCGGTGATTCCATGGCCTCGCCCACCGGGGCGATGATGGTGCAGGTGATCCGAGAGTCGATGGGGAGATTCGGCACCATCGCCTTTGCCCACCTCATGGGCACGTCGATAGAGGCAGAGTGCAAGTCGTATCGCCTCGCGGCCGATGTGCTGCAAGACGTCGCCCACGTCATCGACTGCCTCTCTCCCATTTTCCCCACGAGCGTCCGCTTCGTGGTTCTGTGCTTCTCGAGCGTGCTCTTCTCGGCGTCTGGTGTGGCTGGAAACGCGTCCAAGAGCAGCCTGAGTGGGCATTTCGCAAAGTGGAATAACCTGGGCGAGCTGAATGCTGTGAGTCTCATGTTGACGCAGAAGCGATGGGAAGCTGACGTTTGACAGAAAGATGGGAGCCAGGAGACGGCGATATCCTTGATGGGCATGATTGTGAGTTTACCCAAGTCTCAAGCACATCAAATCACATCATCCTGACGACTCTAGGTTGGGACCGTGGTCGTGTCGTTTCTCACTACAACGACAGCAACATGGAGTGCCCTCATCTTTCTCCTCGGCATTCACCTCTTCCTCAACTGGAAGGGCGTCAGGGCAGTCAAGGCGCGCTCGCTGAACCGACAGCGCGCCAACATTGCCTTTTCCTCGCTGCTGTCGACGGACGAGGTCCTCACGCCCACCGAAGTCTCCCAACGGGAAGCCATCTTTGAAAGCCGCGGCGGCGAAGTGCTACGTTGGAACTCGCACGCCGTGCTGGGCCACTGCAAGTTCGGCATGCCGCTCGAGTCTCTCCTGTCCAGCCTCGCCGGCGGCCGGCACGCGATGCGGTCCTTTGAGCTGCCGGCGGTCACGCTCGCCACGCTCATGGACGTGTTCGAGCAGCAGGAGTACATCCTGTGGTGCGAGGTCCGCGGAGCGCCCGGGTCTCGCAACCGGGCCTCGGACGTCCGGGTCGTCGTCGTGCTCAAGATCGGCGTCTCCGGGCTGTCGCAGCTGCGGGCCTGGTTCCACGGCCTGCTGCTCGCGTCGCGGCTGAGGCGGCTCGACGGGGCCGACCTGCTGCGGGCGCGGCTGGACCAGCGGACGATGCTGTGCCACGTCGAGGCCGCGCTGAGGCAGACAAGCGAGAGGTACGAGGGGTACGCGAGGAGGCTTTCGGCGGTGGGCTGGAACCTCGAGGTCGCGGTGCTGGAGACGCGATCGGGATCTCGGATAGCGAGGGAGTCTTCCGACGAGATGTGCCATTGAGTTTTGACGCAGACACTGCGGACACCCTTTCCAGCGGCACAGATTGTTGGTAGCAGGCGCATAGAGACGATCTAGATAGAGTTGGGACTTGTTCTCTTCCGTCTTTGGGCTGATCATGACATAGGGACGGGGGAACACCAAACAAGCATCCAAGTTGCATTTAGCTTTCCGCACCCCTTGGATGTCAAACGTCTGCAGCGTGTCGTCAGTGTCTTGCTTGATGCCAAGGGGATTGCAATGGGAGGCTTCGCCGTCGTTGGTGGATGCGTCTGATGATGTGAAGCTGCTCGAGTCAACTGGCTGGACGAGGCGGACACTACAAGTGCATCTTCGATCATGTCCATAGACGCAACCTTCTTCCCAGCCTTCTTAGCGATGAGGGCTGGCGGGAGAAAAGGCCACCAGCAGGGTTAGACCAGGAAGTCCGAGGGCAAAGCCACGTGGGATGGGAAGTTGTTTGTGTGGGAGTATCAAACAGTGGCAGGTTAAAGGAACAGCCGCACCCAACACACCACACCACATCACCGATCGTGGCGGCCCGCTCGATAGCCGTCAGGAGTTGGGCTCGACTCGAGCCGAGTCGGTCTTTGAGATCCGTATGCTGGTGATGTGGAACGACGTTGGCTCCGCTGCCCAATTCCGCTGACGCCTGAGACCTCACGATGTTATGAACAGTTATGCCACGTATATACACACAGGCTGTGCTCGGCCCAATTCGCTTTCGCGCTGGGCGTCCTCAACGTGAACCCCATGATGGCCTCCAAGCAGAATGGCATAATAGACTGATGCAGTTTCGCTACCGGTAATTTGATCTACGCTCCGTCCCGCGCTGCAACGTTGCTCAGTCCCGAAACCCCGTTTCTCGTCATGCTGTCGAACCCCGAGTCTATAACCTAGCATAGCCAAGAACCAGAGCTAGCTACGACAAGGAAAGCTTGGCGCCAATGCGTGCGCCATCGTCTTGGGCCGTTGACAGGCCAGCCGGCGAACTAACTCGCTCTTGGTGTCAGCCTGTCTTGGGGGTGTTCCGGGGGAGTGGTGGATGGCCTGACCAGGTTCCAAGAGAAAGTGGGTGACTTCACCTGAGCACCAAAAGGCTAATATAGGGGTGTCAACATAGTTGTATAATTGAGGTTGTCTAATAAGGTAACTACTAGTACGAAGATTTACTTAACTACTAGCTAGTCAATACATTCTAGCTACCTCATACCCCTATCTCTATCTAAATATAATATTTTTTTTTAAAACTATCTAACTATTAAAAACCCCTAGAGAGGGAAAAAAATATCTCTATATCTTCCTCTCTAAACTAAAAAAATTAAATAAATAAATTATTTTCTTATTTATTAATAAGTAATTAATTTATATAACTATAAAAGATAAAAGAAAATATAAATAACTAACTAACTAAAAAAAAAAAGAACTTAATATTAATTTACTTACTTATTCTAAATATAATATATTAGAAATTATTAGAATATTTATTACTATTATAATAACTTTTATATAACTAAATTATCTCTTTCTAAATATATTCTACTCTAATAAGATCTAAATAAAAGATTTCTATTATTAGATATTTAACTTATAGTAAAATTTTATCTAATATCTTAAAACTTTTAACCTTTCTTAATATAATTACCTAAATAATATTCTTATTAATAGTAATATAGTTAACTAACTTAGTAATCTTAGTAATTTCTAAAAAATAAAATAAAAAGTATTTAAATAGCTTACTTATAATAATTAGATAAGTAAACTTAAGTAAACCTATTAAGTTAACTCTAGAACTAGTTATTTAAATAAAATTTAATATAACTTTCTAATTCTTTAATACTAATTAGTTTAATACTAACTAATATCTTTTAGATTAAAAAACTAGATATTTATTTAAAATAGTAACTAATTTCTTCTTTATAAAAATAGAAGGAATCCCTAAATACAAACTATTAACTAATATTATAATAAGTTAATTAATAACTTCTAACTAAGATCTACTTCTTAATTTTTTATCTTCTTCTATTAAAATATAAGAAGAAATATCAAACTTACTCTTTTCTTTAGAATAAGTATAATTAGTCTATCTATTTTTAAATTTCTTCTTTTCTATTAATTTTAATTTACTAGATAAACTAATAAGTAATACTAAATACTATTTAGATTTATAGAAATCTTCTAAAACTTTAGCTAAAAATAGAAATCTATATATATAAAAAATCCTATCTAAATTATATATCTAGCTATAAAGAAAATTAGAAATTATTATACTTCTTATTATATTTAATATTCTAAAGAATAATAGTATTATATATTAAATACTTCTAATACCTCCTAAGTTAATAATATAATAAAATATCTTAATAAAAATTTTATTAATTTTATTAATATTAACTATAATTAAACTTAAGTTATTAAATTAGTTATTATTAGACTCTAGTTAGTTAATATTAAATTCTATTAAATCTTCTCTATAGATAAATTCCATAGTATTAAGATTATTTCTTAATATATTATTATTAGTATTTAAAATAGTAATATATCTATCTTCTCTATATTTCTTCTCAACTAGATTATTAATAAACTATTTATTATTATCTTTACTAAATAATACGCCTATTAATACCTTAAGTACTAGTTTTCTACTATTTAGAATATTTTCTTTAAAAGTTACTAGTAGAAATAAGTAATCTCCTATATCTAATAAGATTCTAATACTATCTAAATTTATAATAAATATAATATATAGATCTTTTTTATCTAATTAGTTTCTAGATATTAAAATAATAGTAATTTAATAAGTAGTTATAATAATAACTTAGCTATCTATATTCTTATATAAATACTTACTAAAATATCCTTAGATATAATATACTACTTTCTAGAACTAATATTCTAATACCTTCTTAATATTCTTAAATATATTAAGAGCTTCCTTATATAATATATTATTTAAATAAGAAATAGTAGATTTTATTTAGATAGCTTATTAATCTATTTATATTTCCTATTTTATTTTAGTAAAAAGAATACTAGTTTTTAACTAAATATTAGTATTAATAAGTTAGATAGTAAAAATCTAAACTAATACTTACTCTATTAGCTTTTATAATTTAAAGTAGATACTACTATATTTATTTATCTAGAAATCTTTAGAATTTACAATTAGTACCCCTAAGTTAATTATCTTTAGAAACTTCTTTATTATTCTAAATCCTAATAAGTAAATTAGTAAGTATTAACTTAATAAAAACTATTAAGTATATATATTTAAAAAGAAAAGAAAAAGTAATTAGAAAAATAAATATAAATATATTAAAAAATATAAATATTAATTATCTTACTTATCTAAACTATTAGATAATTAGAGATATTTAAAAATAAAGAAATAAATAAATAGTAGTAGAAAGTATTAAATAGTAATATTATAAGGATATACTAATAGGACTACATAGTATACCTAGTAACTAGCTAGCTATAGCTACTAAGGTATTAGAAAAAGTTTTTAGCTAAAAAATCACAACTTAAATCCTTTAAGTAATAGTCTATATAGTAATATAAACCCTACTTATATATTTAAACCTTTCCTAGTTAAGGCTTTTAGTTATATTCTTATAATTCTATTACTTCTACTGAACTTTTTAAATAACTAGTATAGGTAAGGATATTAAGTAGTAACTAATTTCATAAAGAATAGCTACCCTATAAGTATAGACTTAATATAAGCCCTAATAAACTTTAATAATTAATATTTAACTTAATAGAAATATATAGTAAAACTACTAGTACTATATTATACTATTACTAGGAATTAGGTAAGTAAAGTAATAATAATAATAAGATAGTAACCCTAGGGGAAAATACCCCTAAAAAGATACCTCCTATATACTACTTAAGATAAGTTAAAGCTTAGTATTAATATAAATCCTTACTAATAATATACTAAAAAGGTTAAAAAAAGATACTAATTAGATAACTTTATATAAAATATATCTTAAGAAAAAGAATACCCCCTTCTTAATATAAAAAGAAAAAGTAGAACAACTTCTATTATACTTCTTAAGTCTAAATAGTTACTAAGTCCTTAATAACTAATACCTAGATTTAATAAGTAATTTTAAATATTATTATAACTACTATTCCTACTTAAATTAAACCTAGTAGGTATTATAAGTAAAATACTTAAAACTATATAGTTTTAAATAGTGATATACTAAAAGTAGATATAAAAACAGTAAGAAACCTATAAAAAGCAGACTATAATCCTTATCTAATAACTAGCTAAATAATTAGTAATACCTAAACTACTTAAAAATTAGGAAAAACTACTTTTATATAACTATAGAATAATAGGGGAAGAAGTTATAATTAAATAAATTAATAATTAGATTATAATTATTAAGGATAACTACTAAATCTAGCTAGGTAATATAGTTAACTAGTAGATCTAATAAGTATTTATAAAACTAATATTTTAGCTTTAGATAGAATAGAGAAACTATAGGGTTAACCTAGAAGATAACTCTATTTAGACTAATTTTATTATATTTATTTA
Source organism: Colletotrichum sidae (assembly GCA_004367935.1). NCBI lineage: Eukaryota > Fungi > Ascomycota > Sordariomycetes > Glomerellales > Glomerellaceae > Colletotrichum > Colletotrichum sidae. The sequence goes on along the minus strand of QAPF01000337.1, from coordinate 205 downwards.
TTAATAGTATATTAATTTAGAAATATAAGAGAAGTTATATAAATAGAAACTTAAAGAAGTATAATAAGGAGAATACTAGTTACCTATATAATACTATACTAAATAATTAGTATTATATTAGAATTTAAATATATTTAGATTTAAGTAGAATAAGGGAGAAGTTTTTATCTATTTTTACTAATTATATTTAGACTTAAAAAGGGAA
>QAPF01000336.1:0-42536 GCA_004367935.1 Colletotrichum sidae | reverse complement strand
TATATTATTATATCTTTTTCTATATAGTAATACTAATATTAAAATACTTTATTTATATACTTAAAGATTTAAATTATTATATAAGTTTAGTTTAACTATTTATATTAGTATTTTTAAGTTTTTAAAATATAAAAACTATAAAAAGTTATATAGATTTTTAAATCCTTCTTAATAAGATTTATAATATCCCTTATATAAACTTCTTTAGTAATATCTATAAGGAATTATTAATCCTCCTTATAGTTTATCCTTATAAGAATAAAACTCTTAAGAATACTTAATTTAAATATTTTAATAGCTTATTAATATTACTTAAATTTTAAAAAGTCACTTAAGAGTAATTTCTAAAAAAACTCTAAAAAGAAGCTTTATTATATAATTATTTTAAGATTAAAATAGTCCTATAAATTATAAGCTTTAGCTTCTACTTAAAAATATTATACTAAGTTAGCTATTAATTAGTTCTTTTAAAAACTAAGAGAGAGGTATTTTTAGTAGATATCTTAATATTTAAAATATATTAAATCATTATAATATATACTTTTTAGTTTAGTAGTTTTTTAGTATTATGAGATTCTTAATTATTATATGTAATTAGGGGGTAAAATCTAGTATATATTATATATAACTAAATGTGGCTATATGTGCTACACGAGGCTCCATTTCGAGCGGTTTAAGTAGGGCGGGGTCTGTGGAGACGGCGCCGGCACCCGAGGTTTAGCCGGTGCAAACTCTGCCTCTCGAGTGCGTTATTCCTGACAGTCCCTAAGGTGCCTGCCTAGCCACCAAAGGGCCCATGGGCTCAATGATCACGCACTTGCGCCCTGAGGCAGCATGCAGATGCGCCGCGAATAACTGAGCTGCCGTTGCAGGAGACACTTAATTTGCCCAAGGCAAATCACCTGTTCGCCTCGTCCAGCCAAGTACACTGACTGTATCATACCAAGGTAACAAGCACCGACATTCTTCGGCCAGACACAGTGCTGTGGCAAGGCATCTATAGTGATGCTTGGCTCATAATTAGCACCTCACCTTGGGTTCGTAGGTGCCTTGTGCTTGGGCGCTTAGGTCGGTAGGCGTTGGCAATGGGACGGACGTAGGTAGGTATGAGTAGCCAGTCTGGCCATCTGAGCTACGTAGGTACCTGAGGTAGGATTCCCCAGGTACTCTGTCTACCAGGCACCTGCCATAAGGGACCTCCTGAGTCTTAGGTAAGGTACATGCGCAGGAGGTGCTCAAGTACTACTGCTAAGTACTGTGTAGAGTCCGTCCCGTCCATCCCATCCCGACTCAGCCTTGACCCTTGCTTCGACCTGGACCTGGACCTGGACCTGGGCCTTGACCTAATCCTCATCCTCATCGACACTCGCCCTCACCGTCGATTTCCATCTCAACCCTTGGTGAATGAACCTTGACCGGGAACCAGAGACATCCATGCCGTCTCGTCCCTCTCTCCAGCCAACCTTGCTCACTTGGTATGCTCACTCTTACTCTTTCGCTCTCCTCCTTTCCTGATTCTGCTGCTCCTTGTAGCTGCTCTATTGCGTACGTATACTTTCCGACTATTGGCAACTCACGGTGTTCTTGTCATCTTTGCATTATCAGTTGCAGGCCCTCCACCTTCGCGACTTGACTTGACACCCCGAAACCTCTTTGTAATCTGCTTGCAGTCTGAGCGATTACCTTGTCTCGCTACATCATCTGCTCTTCTATTCTCCTTCCTCTTCCTCTCCCTTTCTCCGACACGGCATAGACAGCTGGGCCGTCTCCTCCCCGTCTATCAAGCAGCATACGTCTGATCTTCGCCATCCTTGCTGTTCGTTTTACTTGTTGCTTTGCTTTGTATCTGCACTGCACACGCACCATACACTCGCTTGCTGAGTAGACCAAAGCAAACCACGGCTTCTACCCCGAATATTGGCACAGCAGGTGACTCGATGACGGAAGGGTGCCTGCTAACAATCACGAGGCTCATTACCCACTGAGCGAATGACACCACCAGCGTCGAATATCCCCGACTCAACCACAGTGACAGCTCTGTGCTTTGCCTTTGCTGTCTAACCTCCATCGACCGACCACTGGACCTTCATTTACACTGGTTACGCTCCCATCTCCGCCACCCCTTAGGCCAAATCATTGTTTTCCGTTGCAGGCCCCGTACATAACCACATTCTACTATTGAGGTGCCCATTTACGTCACTATTAACCTCGCTGTATTTTCGCATACCTGCCAGAACAAGAGCCATGGTAGTTGCCGCCATCGTCGCCTAAGGAAGACAGCTCAAACTCTCCTCTCGGCCTGCAACCCTGCCTGCCGTCTAGCCTGCATCCTTCGTCTGCTGCCTACGCCTATCTTTCCAGCCTGCACTGGGGAGCCACCTGCGCGCCCGCTTCCACTTCGAGTCGTCCGCTCGCCGCTCGCCCCCCAACGCCGTCTTCCTACACGATCCGCTGCTTTCACCTTTCAAGGTCCCGTCGGGCTCTGTCGCCGTGATCCAACCGGACGCACCATCCTTCCCGACCCTGATCTCTTCCTATCCACGATTTGCTTTCGTCATTCGGCGCCTCGAAAAGGATTGAGGGTTGCCATGGAGGATGGATAAGCCAATTCGGTATCATCCCGAAATCGACTTCGAAGCTACCCTTTCACGACCGGTCGGTTCAAAACTACCCTGAGCGCCCCCAAGCCTGCTCCCACCGTTACCTCGACTGCCAGTTTTCGACTCGGCCTGCTACACAGATCTAAGGTTCTCTTCCCCCAATCCTGTGGGGCCGACCGCGGCAACCTCCACGATCACGATGCATCAACAGGCTCGACCCGCGCCTCGGCGTTCCTCCCCTGCCTCCTCTCCTCAGACAAATCCCTCCCGAACGAATAATCCTAGAGAAGCCATTTTGGACGCTCGCGCGAGAGGCGGATCCGAAGCCTCTGGACGTGATGTCTCGCTCGCCGGGTCCCCTACCATAGAGACGCCTCAGGGCCTCGGTCCCCCGCCCGACTCCTTCAAGAAACTAGACCAAATCATCCAGGTATGCAGGTCTGGCAGGACACGTAAAGCGTACCTACGGTTCACGGCACAAGCTGACAATACTAGAACTTCCATACCAAAGCAGCCGCAGTGGTTTTGCACTCGCGCATGAGGCTCAAGCCCACATCCATTGCTCGTGGACCGTCGGGCAGGAAGCCGAATAAATGGGTAAGCCTTTTGCATGTCTGTCACGCCTGAGTAGATGCTGATACTGCGCCTCTTCAGTTCCAAATCGAGACGGACGAATTCGACGACTTCAGGGACGAACTACGCGTCTGGAGAAACTGCGGAGCCTACGACAGGCCGCCACCTTTGATCATTGAGACCTATCTAGACACATCTCGCCTTACGCCTAGTCAGAGCTTGGTTATTGTTGACGAACATGGAAAGAGATGGGACGTTTTGGAAGCTCTCAATGCGTCGGACTCTAGCGACGACGGTCGATCTGCGCCTGCGAAGCGAAATACCGAGGTTGTTCTGGAACGGTGGCGCATCGAGTTGAAGGCAACATCTGCCGACGACCTGGGTGACTTTGGTCGAAATCTGGCCAATGTTTACAAAAAGGCTACCATCTTCTTCCGCTCGCTCTTCGTCACGACCAGGATTTTGCCTGCCTGGAAGTTCTCGCAGCAGGCTCTGACGAAGGGCGCTCACCCGTCGTTGGAGCCGCGCTGCCGCATTCGTGCTGGTGACCCCGATATTGGCGGTATTGATCGGCTCAGACATCCTTTGTACGACGGGCGGCCAGATGTCGTGACCGACTACGTCTTCGGTGACCTAGAGGTTCCGGTGGGTCGATTCTACGCTTCGGTTGCCTACAGAAATGAATGCAACTTCCGAGTCGACGATTCAGAATCGCTCTTGAGCTCGCGCTTCATGGGCGTTGACGAAGATTTCTTCAGACCGTCCTTGCCCCAGAAGAGAGAAAGCCGTAGAAACGATGCCGAAGTAGGGTCTCTTCCGTCGCACCGTCGCAGCCGGAATCTGGCCGACATGCATCAGACGTACGGCAGCCTCTCGACATTTCACGGAGATGGCCCACTGGGCACCAGTCCCATTTCAGCCCTCAGGGCTGTGAGGCCTCCGGGCTCTGACACGAGTTCACCGCCTGAGTCTACGCCAACGAATGCCGAACCCATCCCTCCGAGTTCTCTACCTGTCTCGGGATTGACGTCTCGACCGTCCGTAAAGGGATTCAGTAGCACTGGACGCCGACCGTCGGTGTCGTTTCAACCCTTCAAGGCCGGTTCTTTATCCGGTTCCCCTGTTCCTCGGACCCTGGACGCGGAATCGCCAGCCTCTCCCGTCTCGCGAGCTGCCGCATTGAACGCGCTGAATCAACCTCGCAATCGCACTTCGTTGACTGCGGGAATGCCTGCTTCTCTCCGCGGGGGACCGCAATTTGCCGAGGCCGCCGTCGTTGGCTCACCTCGACCCTCATCAACGAGCCGCTACAGCAGCAGCTTCACCCATCGCAAGGGGCGCCTGTCCTTTGGCGGTGCGAGCAAGGCGGTGGACGATGAACAGGGCAGCAGCGGACGGCAAAGCCTGTCCTCGTCTGTTGCGCAGCCTGGCTCCGGCCTTCTGGCCGAGACGGGGGGTGGTGGCAGCTCTGGCTCTCTGCAGACCGACGACGACCAAATATCTGACTTTCTGAAGGCGTTGGATAGCAAGAAGACACTCAAAAGCTTCGAGTCAGGCAAGCGAGGCGAGGCGACCAACAGGACCGTCGCCCAGCTCTCCAGATTCCACCAGATGAGGGAGTCCAATCAAGCGCTGACAGATTCGATGACGTCTTCCATGCAGATGCATCCATCGTCAAGCTCGTCCAGTCGGCAGCTATCGAACGTACCCAGCATGGCGGCTCCGGCGTCAGTCTCGGTGTCTTCCTCCCCCGGAAAGCCCCTCTCACCGCACACGCCCCACACGCCCGCCGTGCCTTCGCGTCTAAGCGAGAACTCGATTATCAACTACAACACAAGTCAACCACGAAGCGAACGCGGCAACACCAGTATGCCCAGCACCCTGCTCAACAGGGAGGACACCATTACACAAGACGGCACCACCGCGATTGACATACCCATTTCGCCGAGAATCGGTACCCACCCGAGGCGCTCTAGTTCAGTGGCGCAGCAGAATCGGGCTCTGACCGACGGCGACGATGGGGACCTTGCTTTCGCAGCGAACCGCAGCATCAGTCTCGGAGCCGAGGACCGCGAGCCGCCGACTCTCAGTATGCTATTGGGTAGGCAGGCGGAGGCTGAATCCTCATCACGACATGAATGTGGCTCGCTGCAACCCACAGCGGATATCCAGTCGTCGGGCTCGGCAGACATGGCAAGACAGGGTTCGTCTGAAGGGTCCAGACCACCCGGGGGCCTCATGGCCGTAGCGCCATCCAGTTCGCCGTTCGGCAGGCGGCGGTACGCAGGCATGCCGTCAACGAGTGGCCGAGGCCAAACTCCACCTCAATCCTCTAGAGGAAGCTTCACGGGGTCCATCGGAAGATATGGACGCGGTGAAAACGAACTTGCTGACGAAGAACCACTCCTTTTTGACATGTCGGAGATGGACGCGCAATCGCGGCGTAGCCTGGAGGAAGGACGTGGTGGTGGCCACGTCGGTTCTGGATCAGGGAGTCGTGTTGACTTCGAGCCGAGGGGTGTCACTCGGCGAGGGTGGTAGCGGACACATGGTGTGTCGCCCAGCGACCGACAATGCGCATGCTTTTCAGGAAGATGGAAGTGATTCGAGTCGTTTACATGTTTTCAGCATTCGTCATCTAAAGTGGCCTTGGCCTTGGACGCGACCACAGGAAAAGGGGTTTGCAGTCTGGTAAAGACGGGTGCATGCGACGGCAGCCGAAAGTTTTCATACGTATATGACAGTTGATGGAAGAGGGGATACGGCGTTGGCTGGCATTGTAACACGGGCTCGCTTGGGCCGGAGCAGAAGGCTGCAGTTGGGACTTAGAAGCTCACATACGATAGAGAATGTACAAATAATGAAGTCAAATATTTCGAAGTCCGTATCGAAAGCACCAGTGTAAGCAAATGGCAGATGCGAAGCGTACGCGCTCGAACGACGAGCCTGAAAAGTGCGGGGATTCGTGCGTAATGACGCACTCACTCGTTCATCAAACGGACTGAATGTGCAAACTTGACCTTCCTGGTCAACGTCGGGGTGAACGTGACGTTCTGCAACATATGGTTGATATTGAGATTGGTACCAAGAAATAAGCACGCCCATCGCTGGGTGAGGCGAGGAGGACGACAAGGTACGAGGTGGTGTGTGGCGTGACGTTCCAGCTTGCTGAACGCACATGCACAAGCCGCGTACATTAATACCTAGTACTCAACGTGTGTGGCTTACGTCGTTGACATGGTTTTTGTGCGACTACGTACGGATACTTCACCTGGCAACTCGACTGAGGTCAGGATGCTGCCACACATGGAATGTCTACCTACTCCTTGCTAACCAAATGCCAAGTAGAGGGAATCACAAGGAAAAGGACCTGACCAGGAGTCGTTTGACAAACGCCCTTAACCCGCCTTGGGTTGCAAGTAAGGCATCAAGGTCAGTTTAATACATAGTACACATACAGCATCTGAATACGCAAAAGGTGGTTCGCGTGGACACACGGCTGAAGAAGGGCCTCAAGGTTGACAGAGAGAGAAGAAGAGGTCATGTTAAGAGTGGGGTCGCACCCACACAGGTGGCGGTGCGGATGTGAGTCCGCGTAAGTCGACCGCTCAGCTCAGCCCCTGCGAATTGATGATGACGACGAGCGATGGGACGTCAGTCGCGGAAGAGAGGAGGCGAGGCGCCAGAAGGTGGTGGTTAACCCTTGTCACCTGCCCGCCACCGCCCGTACAATCGAAAACGTGCCTTACTATGTAGTGTTAAGGTAAGGTACAGTAGGTAGGTAATTAGCGTACTCCGTGACAAGGCAGGCATAGGTCATTCAGTGCCCCTTCCAGCGGGCATTCCTTATATTGTCTCGTAGCTTCGGTACTTACCTACCTACCTGCCTACCTTATCCACCTCAGTTGTCGGTCCGCCCGCCGCACCCCCACCCCTTCCATCCATGTGCCCAGACGTAGGTAAGGTACATAGCAGCTGCGGCACCTTACCTCACCTTGATAACCTGCTCTTTCAATCATCTTGCTACTTCGGACTGCACTCTTCTGTTCTATCTACCTCACGGATTCACGACGTCCCTCGCTCTATTACCTAACTTACTCCCGGACTTTGCGGTTCCAACTTGCAAACATCCTCGGCGACTTATACCTCCCGGTTCCTTTCCGCCCTGAATACTGACAATTGTGCTGTTCGGCGCTTGGCCTGCCTTACTCTACCTGGCAGACGTGCCCAGGTGACCCATTTGACCAGGCTCCAACCCAAACCTACCAAGAACCTGTCAAATCATCACCATCGTCTCCAGTCGTTTTCGTCGTCGCCGTCAAGCAGGGCATCTGCGAATCTACTTGCTGCCTTGCTTCTTGCATGCTGAGCACTGACGACCGTCGACATCCAACCGCCTCTTGTTCCGTACCAACCCCGTCGAAAGCTTGACCTGAACATCTCGCAGCGGGTTACAGCTCCTGCACAACATGTTTCGAGCAGCCGCCGCTGGTCCCTTTGATGAGGGAGTCGGTACGTTTATATCAGAATCTGTTCTACTAGGCATATCATGCTTGATGCCCTTTTGCTGACCAGCGCATTGCGTCACATAGCCAAGGCGACCGACGAGAACCTCACCTCGGAAGACTGGGGAGCCATCATCGAGGTTTGCGATCGCGTGGGCAGCGATCAGAATGGCCCCAAAGAAGTTGTCCAAGCGATGATCAAGCGCATGGCGCATCGCAACGCCAATGTCCAGCTGTACACTCTCGAGGTAAACATTTCCACCAACACCTAGTGTCCGTCTCTCTCCAGGTTACTGACACTTCTGCTCCTACCCCAGCTTGCCAATGCTCTAAGTCAGAACTGCGGCAAGAACATGCACCGCGAGCTTTCTAGCCGTGCTTTCACCGATGCCCTGCTTAAACTAGCCAATGATCGCAACACACACACACAAGTCAAGGCCAAGATCCTCGAGCGCATGAAGGACTGGTCTGACATGTTCAGCAAGGATGCTGACCTCGGGATTATGTATGATGCATACTTCCGGCTTAAGCAAAGCAATCCGACCTTGCAAGCCCCTTCAGCTCCTCAGAAGACGGGCTTGACCGACCTCGATCGCCAGAAAGAGGAAGACGAGTTGCAGATGGCTCTGACTTTGTCTCTGCAGGACGAAGAGCGCAAGAAGAAGGCCTCAGAACCTACTGCCGCTCCGTCCTCCTCCGCCGCCCCTGGCCCCTCAGCTCAAGCTGCCGCCCAACCCCAGACTCACCCCACACCCGTACCGGCCGGAACGACGGCTGCGACCGTCTCGAGGGTGCGAGCATTATACGATTTTGCTCCCTCAGAGCCGGGAGAGCTGGAGTTCAAAAAGGGCGATGTTATAGCTGTGCTGGAGTCCGTCTACAAAGACTGGTGGCGAGGATCCCTCAAGGGCAAGACGGGCATCTTCCCCTTGAACTACGTCGAGAAACTCAGCGACCCGACGCCCGACGAACTGGCGCGCGAAGCCCAGATGGAGGCCGAGGTGTTTGCTGAAATCAAGAACGTCGAAAAGCTTCTCACTCTGCTGAGCACGTCTAATACGGCACCGAGAGAAGAAGACAATGAGGAAATTTCTGTAAGATTCACACATTTCTGGAACCTACGCCAGTTTACTGACAGCACATTGTGTAGAAGCTTTACCACCAAACCCTGGCCATTCGCCCCAAGCTAATCAAGCTCATCGAGAAGTACTCGCAAAAGAAGGGTGTGTAGTATAATCCTTGCCATTTGACTAATATTGCTCGCTGACAAAGTACAAGACGATTTCACCCAACTTAATGAAAAGTTCATCAAGGCTCGCCGAGACTACGAGTCGCTACTTGAATCTTCCATGTCACACCCTCCCCAACCTAGCTACCATCAATACGCCATGAGGCCGGGCCCCGGTAGTTATCCCACGGGGCCAGCGGCGGGATATCCCCCTCAGGGACCTCCCCAGCCTCAGCAGCAGCAGCAGGAGCACAGATACTATACTCCCGCCCCTCAAGGTGAATTGCCTTGATCGCCATTCAAAGAGCATCGAGTTTGACTTTTTTGTACATAGAACAACCGCAGTACTCCCAATCTACGCCCTCTCCGGGCTTCCAGCGTCCGGCTCAAGCCACGCCAGCCCCTTTTTACTCAGCCGGGGCTGAAGTTCCGTCAGCCGGTGCGGCGCCTCCAGCCCCATCTCAACACTACCCCCAGCGTGAACCCAATCAACGTCTTCCGTCCACAGGAAAGGGTCCGGCTCCGATCAACACATCTTCGCCGCCTCCGGTCAATCCCTATTCCGCCTACTCGCAACCTCCAGATCAACGACCACAAAGCACATATGGCGCTCAGGAGCTCGCAACCTCCGTCTATGATTCACCTATCGCTGCTCACAACCCGAGCTCTGCCGCCACGTACACATCGTCTGTGTACTCTCAAGAGGACCCATACAACAACCCGACCAGCCCTGTTGTGGGAACTTCAACGGTGACGGCGCCGCCTCCGTCGTCGTATCAGTCCTCCGCTCCCGCGGGACAGCCCTCCCAGCCGCCCCAGCCTCAGCAACCAAAGTACCAGAGCTATCAGCCGCCATCCGCACCAGCACAGGACAATTACAACAACGCGCCGACTCAGGCACCGCCTCCAGTCCCAACTGGTGCTGCTCCGCCTATCCCCGGCGCCGGAAGAACGGGGGCTTTGACACCGCCACCTCTGCAGCCTGGCGGACCTGCCTACGATGCCAGACAAGGTGTGTCAGGCCAGGGCGCCCAACCCCAATACAGAGCGTATGTTCCGCCTGGTGCCGCTGCCGATGGACCGAGTGCGCCCTCAGCCAACGACTACTATCGCCAGAGCGGCGTGTACTAAATGTAGGTTCAGTACCACCGAGAATGGATCAAGGTTTGGGAGAATGGGGAGAAGATGTTTTTTTTTTCTTTGATACCTCTACTTCGGTATTTCTCCGGCTGGTAAGGCCCGGTCAAGGGATCTGCTGTTCAAGACTACAATAATTATCACCCGCTGGAGATGCTTTCCGCTCGATCTGTGCAAGATGGTGATTCACCTCTAGTTGGTTCTAGCGCTCTACAAGCCGCGTGTGTGCCTGGCATAGCTTTCGCAGGGGAGGCATCCGGTACTTTCTTCGTAAGGATGTCTCCATGGCACTGCGCCAATTCGCAGCGTACGGAAACACGGGGCAACGGATGTTTAGGAGGACGAATAATACGCTAAATCTTTTATCGTCTCTTTTGACGACTGACTTGCCGTGAGCTTCGTATGCCGTGGGTTATTGAGCCGGTGTGCTTGTGATGCCGGTTCAGCAAACATGTTATTGCGATTCTGCGAATATGCTATAAACAGGTCAAAACGTTAACGTAAACTTTTGTGCGTCTATCATTCAGCTCGTCACCAATGGTATAAAGGGGCATGATGGGAGATGCCCACTACGCCACATGACGGCTTGCCCCTGTAGGACGTAAAATACGGTACACATGCCGCCCAAAAACAATACCTTCTTTCATTCCCCTGTCGCCACCCTCGAACAAACACACGAACCATCCACCCTAGAGTAGTTGAACAAGGCCACATCGGGCCATTCGCTCTCTGACGTCGACGCTAGGTCGTCGAGTCTCTCTTCCAACCGCTCACCACCGGCGACCGAACATTTCGTGTTCCACCCTCTTGGGCACCGCCTTGCGAGGCCTGCTATGCGCGGAACCCGTCTCAGGTGACACCTGCCTGCTGCTCTTGGCCGACGTGTGCAATTGCTCGGCGACGTAGCTATCATTGCCGGTGTTGCTGCTCGGGTCGCGGCGGAACAGATCCATAATCTCCTTGAAGCCCAGCTTGAAAGCGTCCTTCTTCATACCGCCCTCAATGGCCGTCTCAGCGAGCAAACGCTTCTTCTCTTGGAGCTGGAGAATGCGCTCCTCGACCGTGTTCTCGACGGTGAGCTTGTAGACGACGACGTCGACCGTTTGCGTGAGACGGTGGACTCTGTCGATGGCTTGCTCTTCCACGAACTAGATCGCTCCTATTAGTTACCATCAGGCGGGTGCCCATGCATGCGCCAACTCACAGGATTCCAAAAGGGCTCTAGAATGATGACGCGGGTAGCCGCCGTCAGATTGAGACCCAAACTTCCACATTTGAGACTGCAAAGTAAAATGCGAGTCTTCTTGTCGTTCCGGAGGCGGTTCAGGCTGGCCTCGCGCTCGTCATTCTTCATTCCGCCGTCGTAGCGGGTGAATCGGAAGCCTTCCTTGCGGAAGAAGGGCTCGATCAGGTCCATCATTGAGGTGAACTGAGAAAAGACGATAAACTTGTGCTCCTCCACTTCTTTGTGCAGAATCTGCATCATCTGACGAATCTTGGCCGATGCCAGGATTTGTGACACTTGGCCGTTGGGGTTGTACCTTGAGTCTTCGTCGGAATATAGCTCTGACTCATCGATGCCGGTGTCTTTCTCTGAATCAGATTCAGAGCCAGATCTGGAAGACACAGACAGCCGACTCTTTTCGTTCTTGATCTGCGATGCTATCGCAGCTATCGAGGGCAGACTATCGTCGTCCGAGTTAAAACTTTGGTTCACAGACTCCTCCTGCTTGACCACGTCATCTTTGACGACAAAACTGTCGAGCCGACTATCATCTTCTTCGTTCTCAGAGTCGTGCCGAGAATCGTCTGAGCCAATCCAGTCACCGCCCCCTTCGGCGTTCTCATCCTCCTCGCCACCAGCCTTGCCCATCCGCAACTGATCTCGTTGATCTTGGGGAACAAGCCAGCTACCATCCGCTTCTTCATCGTCACTGTCGATTACCACATTCCGGTTTCTCGGGCGCCTGGCTCTGGGCGTTTGTGGGCGCTCGTCTTCGTCCACCGCTACTGTCTCCTCGACGAGCTTCTTGACTTCGGCTTTCTTGTGCTTGGTTCTCTTCCTATTTGGTGTTTCGTGTTCCTTGAAGTAGACCAGGTCGTCATAGCATTCTCGGCAGGTGTCGTTGTCGCTTTGAACAACGTCGTTGGGCAATTCGCGCCCACAGATACCGCAGGTCTTTGTAACGATGCCCATGCCGCCGAACATATCAGCGAGCGAGTCAATATCTGCCGGTGTGTTCTTCTGTGACGCGTCTGTAGAGAGAGCGTCCTTATCCTTGTCGAGTTTTCCTTCGACAAGCTTCGGATGATTGCAAGCTTGCCTGAGACGAAGCAGCAGAACTAGAGCATTAGCATAGTTCACCTTTCCCTTCAACATCCTCTCAATGCTCTCATCGGCGCGGGCTTCCAGTCTGTCGTAGAAAAGGCGCTCAGCAGGCGAGAACGCTGTGGCCACCGTCACCACTTTGCGCTCAGTAACTTTGAATCCTGTGGCAGATTTTTCTCCCTCTTTGCTTGGCTTACCGCCGGGGTTGAGGGCGCCAGCTTCCTTGAGAATGTCCTTGGTTCGACGCTTCATGAAGCATCTCAAAAGGCTGTGAAGACGACGGATGGCAACATGGCCCTTTCCGTTCTTCATAGGCTTCTCAATCTGCTCCTTCCACTCTTTTAAGTCGTCGTAGGGCTTGATGCGCAGGAATTTCACGAGGGACTGCAGCTCCTCTAGACTATTTTGCATCGGTGTTCCTGATAGGCACCACCGATATTCAGATCGTAGTGAGTAACAGGCCTTGGTCGACTTGGCATTTCTGTTTTTGATGGTGTGTGCCTCATCAAGAACTACACGCCACCAATGAAGACCAAAACAGCCAGCCTTGACGCCCTGATCGTCCTCGGAAGAGTGACCCCATTCAGAGACGAGCACCTGGTACGTTGTGATGACAACGTCGTATTGTGCAAGGTCTGTAAACCGCTTCGTCCGCTGGGGGCCATGGTGGACGCAGACTTTAAGGCGATGGGTCTTTGCGACCTTCTCTACGATCTCAGACTCCCATTGACGAATCAAGGCGAGTGGCGCCACCACCAATGTAGATTTTTCGATGAGCTCGAAATGCTTCTTCCACCCCTTTTCGCCCTTGGTGGGCTTCTGGTTGCCTAGGATGAGAGCAATCGTCTGAAGAGTCTTGCCAAGACCCATATCATCAGCCAGGATGCCACCTTTGGGAACCTTGCCTCTTTTGACAGGTCCCAACTCGCGGCCTCTCATCCACTCCACCCCTTCGACTTGGTGGGGTAGAAGCTTCACGTTGAGACCCTCCACACTGCCGTCCTTGCCGGTATTCTCTGGGTCCTTGTCTTCGTCATCACCCTCCATGCCGCCCTCCAAGAGTGCCTTGAGGTCAGCTGAGGCTTTGGCAGGGTCGGTGTAGAAATCGGCATCCCCGAAGACCTCGGGAGGTCTGTAGGTGGCAGGATTTGCATCAGGACCGATGGAGCTGAAGAGGGTTCGAGGTTCCGGTTTGCGATCCTGGTAGAGAGGAACGGCTGGCACGGACACCTGCTGGGACCGATGATGCTCTGGCCGGGACTTCCTCTCATTGAAGATGCCGGCAGCTTTCTGCTTAAGAGAGGACATCATCTTGGTCGGGTGCCCAAATACGGACTGTGGAGATGAAGGATGAAATGGGTCGTGACGCTTGACGTCCGCAAAGAATGATTGAAGAGCATCGGAATGCAGTACAGAGTGGCCCTGTGGCCCTTTGGGTTGACTTTCGTTTGAGCTTAGTTGGTGGGATTTGAAGTCGTTTTGCGTGATTTCGACCACGTCCTCGTCGGAACTATCCGATCGTGGTGCAAACGCCGATTCTGGTGCGTTACGGCGGGCAGACATGTTGGGAGCCGCTGGTGGCGGCTTCGACTTCGGCGTCGTTGACATGCGCATGGAGTCGAACCTCTCCGCCAGGTCATTCGGGCCAAAAGACGACACATCCCGACTTTGGGGTCGCACAGAAGCCCGAGGGGCACTGTATTGACCCATAAGGGAAGCTTCCGACTTGGAGATGTCGCGGGGATTTGAGGAATATGAGTCCTCGTGACGATTCAGCGGGCGTGGCGGACCCTTGACAGGGCTTCGTTGATTCACCATGGTTGTAGAAGGTGTCTGGCTCCTAGCTTCGATGTTGACGTCGCTTGTCAGCCGTTACTCGGGTGGCTACTTGGGCAAACGGTTCGGTTCTCTCAAAATGACCACGGGTCTGCTGTTTTGTTTGAACCACTATTAGACACACCGGCTCCCACGAGGATAAACTGCCTGTTGAGGGGCAACACACTGTAGAATAAATGACTGTGGATTATACTAACGCTGTGCAGGTCTGCCGAGGGAGGCTGATGACAGTGTCCAGAATTCATCAATCGCGTCCCAGCAGCTCTTGTTAGTTCCCGATGCTAAGTCGCGTCCGGTCGCTGGTAGACGTGTAAAGGGGTGGGCAAGGCGTTGGTGTTCAGTTGCTGAGGGTTGGCGCATGTTTAACACCTGCAAGTATCAATGACATAACAGCCGCAAATCCCCCGGGCAACCGGATCAGCCTCGGGCTGGCGTTGTGGCGCAAAAGTGCTTTGTGCCTGGGCACCTATACTTGTACACACAGTACATGTGTACAGTGTTCAGGCCCTCGCAGGCCGGCACACTACCTACAAAGTAAGACCTATGGCGCACCTGCCTCTTGGGCACCTGTGGAGACGAGACACCGTACGGATATAGCAACCGCATCGTCCGCTCTCACCTCATCTGCAACAGGGAGCCTGTATCTTCACCATCTCCGTCAACGTAAACCAAACGACCATACTTTGCCCCTACACCTGGACTAATCGTTAACGGCCTCGACCTGCTTCTCCTGCGGCTTGAGATACCTACATCGCCATTACCTGGGCGAAGGACTCTCGAGTCATCCCCCAGCTTGTCTTCATGACCCAGACAATTTGAGAGAAGCATGGAAGTCACTGATCGACCATGGACGCCTTACTCGCCCGCCTTGGCGCTCAAGCCATGAATATGGCTATTCGTTCAGGTCTAGCATTGACATCGACCTATGCCGTATCTCAATGTTCACGGCTCATGAAAACTGTGGATGACAGGGATGTTCGCTCCGAGCTAAAGAGACTTCAAACAGTACTCGATAGCAAGATCAAGGTGAGCTTGCCAGGACAAGAATTTGCATGACCAACAACTGAAGAGGGTTTTCTCAAGTCTAACATGTGATCTAGGTCGTCTCGCCTGCTATCGACCTCATTGAATTCAAGTAATCCCCTTCGCATCCTCGTGATGAGGCTCATCACGGCTGACAGGTATCTAGGTCCGGTAGAGGGAATGCATTCCTGGAATCAGCACTGCCACTAGCCAAAGGCCTTCACCAGGAGATGGCAGCTCTCGGACGCAGAGTAGAGCAGGCAGCCCAGGCAGGAGAAGCCCCCAAAGGCCTTTTGGAAGTGAATCAACACGGAGAGCACCAGCTCGAGGAGCTGAAAGCCATCATCAGCGACATGAAGAGCCTCCTAGTCAGGATTGACAGGGATATACCCTTGCTGCACATGGCCATCACTGCGTCGGGGGAAAGCCTCAACTCGTCCATGTCCCCAAGCATATCGCCATCCAGATTGCTGCAGGCTGGCATGTTCCTCACCTTCGGCGACACTCAATATGCTGCCGACCCATTTCGGCCCGTTCAGATTGGCCCAGCTTTCACTTTGTCTCTCTACATGCTGTTCGTCGGTCATGCGGCACAATACCCAGGAACTGAGCACAAGCGACCTTCGCATCCCCCAGACACCCCTTGCACTCCCCAGAGAGAAGAACCACGCCAGTACGGCTTCAAGGAAGGTGACAGAAAGCCCCTTTGGCAAGAAGCTATTCACAAGGCCAGAGTTCGTCTCTGCAGGACTCCTATGGACTATGCGTTCGACTCTGAAAACGGTTTCCACTCGGCAACATCGACAAATCGCCATTCCAAAACAGATCGCATGTTCGGGTCCGGCCATCATCCGCTAGGGCAACACAATGGTTACGCCTATCATTTGGAAGTTGTCGAGGACTTGGACGATGGCCGGGTTCACGACGAAGTAGACGCTCAAACATCTCCCTACGATGACATCGACAGTGCGGGGATTCGCGAGTCCATTCCAATCCATCAAATTTCGAAAATCTTCTACGCCGACACCGGCCGGATTCTCAATGTTGGCAACGACGGTGGCTTCGACAGCAACCCCGTGCTGCTGTTGAAGCGAGATATGTCGTCCAAGCCGCCATCGCATTTGGAGGAGGAAATAGTGGCTTGCACGAACGATGAAGTTTCAGATGCGGGATCAGTCACTGGCAGGGCTTTGGAAGAGGAAGAAGACCAAGAAGACATTGACCGACAGCTTCGCGAAGAAAGCGCGGCCCTGGATATGTTGAAAGAACTTCCGGGTCCGAAAGTTGGCGGACCTCGATTGCGGTTTCCTTGCCACTTAGACCCCGAGTGGATTGCTTTGGAGGTCTTTGAGGAAGACGATGTCGAGAGTAGCGAAACTGAAGATGATGACCTTGGGGAGCATATGCTCAACCTTCCAACGACACCGACCAGGGTATCGACATCACCATCGCCCGTCAACGACCTCAGGACAAGAGCTAGGCCTTCGCTGGACTCGAGACTCGTTGCGCAAATTCAGAGAATGTCTCTTCATTCGTCACCCTCTCCACTGGACGCAAAAAACCCTTCGCCGTCTTTCAACCAGCACTTGACTGCCCATTCATCTGACAGCACGGATTCGTTCGTGCAAAGATCGCCCTTTGGCGCTGTCACTACTTCACTTTCTCTTCTGGAGATGCTCATACGGTTGACGAGCCTCCAAGAATTTCAGCAAGCGTCGCATTTGACGATCCCTGACCACGTTCTGACTTTCTTTCTCGAAGAAACGTCGACAACGGGGCTTAAGGGGGAAGAACAATTGAGGGCCAGGACCGAGGCGAAACGGCGGGTTGGCTTTGATCCGTACACTGATACCCCATCTAGATGATAAGATTTTTCAAGACAATTGAGAGCTTAAGTCTTGAACTATAGAACCATATAAACATCTGGACGTGTGTAGCATGTTGTGTGAATGCTCGTAGTGCGGTTGCTATGATCGTCTCGTTCTCCCTAGATGCCCAAGAGGTGCCTTTGCACGCGGGTTACCCAAAAGTTGTCCCACTTTGGTATCAATTATCATTACTATCGTCTTTATTCATAGTCGCCGTCATTCGTTGCCTCGGCTGTTCCAAGATTACCTAGATTAAGCGTTGTGAAAAGATAGTGTGCCATTTTCGTTGCAAGCTGAGAGCCTACCTAGTAAGTAGGTGCCAGTCAAGAGGTAGTGGCTACGAGCAAGGACCGCCGTGTGTTGAACTTCCCACACTGTACGGGGGCCGTCGTGGCTTCATAGTGCACTGTACCTAGCCACACTACCACAGCAACGAGGGGCAGACACTTACGTGCCCCTCAATGGCCAGGCTCTGTCGTCGTACCCATGTACTTTTTACAGTGCGACGTCACCGAGCAAGGCGACGGTTCTGGCGGGGGCGCCCGAAAAAAAATCCAACGGAGGGCCAAAAAATTGTAATGAGGACAGTAGATGAAAGCGCCCAACTGTTGCTTAAGCCTTCACAGTTATCACCAAAAAGGGCTAACCGCGAAAGCAACCCGCAAGGCAGCATTTGAACCTGGGTGAGTCACGAAAGCCTGGTCTCAGTCACTTGCTCCCTACTTGCCTAAATACCTAATCACCTTGCTTGCCCGAGCCGTTACTTCCCTCCCCCTCCAGCCCCTCTTTAACCCTCTCTCGCAGTGGTCGCATTTGTGACCTGCCCGCTCCCATTTTCAGCCTGACCGTGTCCCAGACCTGTCTTTCACCTTCAACGTCGCCGCACGCGATCAAACCCTTCGATACGAATCTCAGCTCCTACCATCGCCCAGTTGTAGTCAGCCGATATGTCGAACCTCAACTCGTGGGAAGACGATCCTGCTGCCCAGGACGACAACAACCTGTCGCAGCAGACCCAGCAGCAACTGAACGTCAACCAGCACAACCCCCAGGCCGGCACTTTCCGTCCAGGAGCTTCTTCTTTCACCCCTGGAGCCCAATCCTTCCAGCCTGGACAGCAGTACGGCAATTACGCTCCTCAATACCAGCAGTATTACAATCAAGGCTACGGTGCTGGCTACCCTCAATATGGCGGCCAGCAAGCTTTTAACCAGTACGGTCAGGGCGGTTACGGTGGTGGCTTTCCTCAGCAGCAGGGCTATCAGCAACAATATGGCATGTTTGCGCAATGATTTTTGTCTCCTTTCTTCTAGATTTATGCGTGCTAACCTTCTCCAGGTCAGGGTTACCCTCAATACGCTCAGCAACAGCAGTCTCAGCAGCAGCAACAACAGACGACTTCGACCATCGCTAAGCGTCCCGCGAACCCCCCGGCTAACACAACTGCCTCCGCCTCGGATGCCCCCGCGCCGCAGCCCACAGTAAAGAAAGAGGGAGGCGCCAAGGTTCTAAGCATCGGTGGCGAGGCTCCTAAGCCCAAGGCCAAGGTTCTTTCCATCGGCGCGACCACTCCTGCCCCCGCGAAGGAGGAGAAGAAGGACGCCGCCCCTAAGGAGGAGGCCAAAAAGGAGGTTAACGCGGCCGCCGAAGCTGGGGCCAAGGCGACGGCAGCCAAGGCCATCGAGAAGACGGGCGCCTCGACTACAAAGTCTGGCAAGACCTCCCCGTCTCCCTCTTCGGGGCGCTCCAGCCCATCCGGTGGGGCCAACAAGGGAGTTGTTCGCGACGTCGACGCGGTCCAGAACGAGCAAACCGCCGACGTCGATGATGAAACCCTCAAGGAGATCTACGGTAAAGAGCACGTCAACATCATATTCATCGGTCACGTCGACGCCGGAAAGTCAACACTCGGTGGTTCTATCTTGTATGCCACTGGAATGGTCGACGAGCGTACCATGGAAAAGTACAAGAAGGAGGCGAAAGATCTCGGTAACCCGACGTGGTACCTCTCCTGGGTGATGGACTTGACTAAGGAAGAGCGATCCAAGGGCAAGACGGTCGAGGTTGGCAGAGGTTTCTTCGAGACGGAGAAGCGACGATACAGTATTCTCGATGCTCCGGGTCACAAGACCTACGTGCCCAACATGATCGGTGGCGCTTCGCAGGCCGATGTCGGCATTCTTGTTATCTCAGCCCGCAAGGGTGAATACGAGACTGGCTTTGAGCGAGGCGGCCAGACGAGAGAGCACGCCATGCTGGCCAAAACCCAAGGTGTCAACAAGCTGATTGTCGCCATTAACAAGATGGACGACCCCACCGTCGAGTGGTCGGAGGAGCGCTACAAGGAGTGCACGACGAAGCTGTCCCAGTTCCTGAAGGGCACGGGGTACAACCTCAAGACGGACGTCTTCTTCCTTCCTGTCGCAGCACAGCAATCCATGAACATCAAGCACAGAATTCCCGAGGGTGTTGCGCCTTGGTGGGAGGGACCCTCGCTGCTCGAGTATTTGGACGACATGAAGGCTCTTGAGCGCAAGGTCAATGCGCCGTTCATGATGGCCGTAGCAGGCAAATACCGAGATTTGGGTACCATGGTCGAGGGCAAGATCGAGGCAGGTGTTATTAAGAAGGGCATGTCCCTTGTAATGATGCCAAACAAGCAGTCGGTGGACGTGGCCGCAGTCTACGGCGAGACCGAAGAGGAAGTACAGGTCGCTCAGTGTGGCGACCAGATCCGCATCCGCCTGAGGGGTATTGAAGAGGAGGATATTATGCCAGGATTCGTCCTGTGCTCGCCCAAGCGCCTGGTTCACAACGTCACGACATTCGAGGCCCAGATTAGAATCTTGGAGCTCAAGAGCATCCTGACGGCCGGCTTCAACTGTGTGCTGCATGTTCACGCCGCCATTGAGGAGGTAACATTTTCGGCGCTGTTGCACAAGCTCCAAAAGGGAACCAACAGGAAGAGCAAGCTGCCGCCCTCGCACGCCAAAAAGGGCGATAGCATCATTGCCCGTATGACTGTCATTGGCGGTGCGGGATCAGTGTGCATTGAGAAGTTCGAGGACTACCCTCAGATGGGTCGTTTCACGCTCAGAGACCAGGTGAGTTGCCATGCGTCCCCTTTCCCGTTCCAAATCTATTAGACAACATGATACTTGAGCGATGCGCTGACGAGGAGACAGGGACAAACCATTGCGATCGGTAAAATCACGAAGCTCATCACCGATGAAGCATCTTAAGTCCTCAGTGCATGAAGTAATACCAGAGGTCGCCTTCAACGACAGCAACCTGTGGCGTCGATTTCCTCTGCGGAGTAAGCGAAGCCGGCCAAAAGAAGTAGCGAACGATGACTGTCATGCCGTTACATGGACGACGGTACATGGTGTTGTGGACATTGGTTCGAAGCAGATGAGAAAAAGAGCAGAATCATGAAGATAGGTGCCAAAAATAAACATTCATCTACCCACACGAGCCGACGATGGCTTCAAGTCGATGCCGGAAATCGTAAATCTGGCTTGACGGGATCCGAGGATGACAGCTCATAATTCTGAAACCTCCGTCAACACCCGATGATAAGGACGAATTTCGGGCACTGACCCACATGACGCCTGAACGATAACTCTCCGAGTATTCTTCGTGAACAAGACTCACACTGCATGTTCCATGGCAGTATCTGGGGGAGGGGTGGATGTCACGGCCCCGGCAATCAGTGAGTGGGGAAGCGAAGGCGATTGTTCTGGTGAAGGTACGGTTTCGTAGCGAGACATGCGAGGAATGTACTGGGTAGTTTCTTGGTAGGTAATTATGTAGGCAGGTAAGCGTTTGACAAAAAAAGGTGATACACAATACCACTACCAATGTACTATGTGGACGCTAACACTGAGTGTATCACTTTTTCTGTCACCCGCTGGGCAGGCTCACAAGTGACAGTGTCCACAGTGTTTTGCTTCCTCGAGAAAAGTATCTTCTGAAGGTATATCGCTATCCAGTCCAAGGGACGTCAGCAGTCTAATCGTACCGCATCGTGGGGCTTGCTGCCATGCATTGTTGCTTGGCCAGGTAGACTAGCCGACCAACTCCCCTCAGATCAGAAAAGTTGTGTTGCTGGCAAACAGAAGAAGAGATGATCGAAGCTTGTGTTTATTTCACACTTCTTTTACCAGTCGGTCACATGGTTTTGTAAAAGAAGTTTGTACGTAATGGGACGACAAGGCTTGCGTTCCAAGGTGGCACGCAACCCACCACGCTCGCTTCAACTTCTTCGACGACGACGACGGCCGCGGTCTCTTCTTGGCTGTGGAATAACATTCAAACAGAGAACCTGTTGGAGCATGCAGCATCCGTACCGTATCCCACGTTGGTGGCCGTGGGTGGTGATTAGCGACAACATGCCCGCCCGGGCTGAGGCGGGCATCTTGATCGTCACATTCGCATCTGCACCAGCTCGCCCGGTCTCCTATCTCGACCGACCCCCTGCCAATCCGATACAAGACGTTTTGCAAGTCGGGCTTGCCCGGAGGATCTCGGAACAGAGACAGATCTCATGGGGCCGTGGGGTAAGTACGTGTGTGCTAGTATTGCGTAGCACGATTCTGGGACCTGGGTAAGGGTGGAGCGGGGCCAAGCGGCTCTCATGCAGCATCCGAACGTCATCTTTTTGCAGAGATTTGGGGCTCATCGACTCCAGTCCTTGGTTCACAGTTTCGTTTCCGTGAATGCCCGATGGGAAAGGGGAGAAGATGAAGCACAGCCGAAAGATGGATGGGCGCAGCAGCAAGGGGTGTGGCTTTAACAGAGGCCGCTCAACGAACAACAGCCATGGAGCGAACATGGTAATTAATCTGTTCCCGCTTTGCATTACCAACGCCGCGAGTGGTGGACAGCAGCCGACGAAGCGGGGTGAAACTGGAGAAGGTCGTCGGTTCGCGGGCTTGTTCTCAGCTCTTCTTTACCAAGGCACGTGCCGAGCAAGTGTAAAGCGCGGGCAACCCGTGAGCTTGATTGAAAGGGACATTGTAAGAAAGCGGTAGCCGCCGTGTCCGTTTTATGCGAAGAGTTCGTGGGACAGTCAAAGGCAGGACAAAGAGTTCCAAGCGACGAGGCCGAGGTCGATACCCGCCCCCGCTGTCGTGGTTAATAACGAAAACAAAGAGAAGGAGAAAAAGCTTGGCCTTCGCGGGGTTCAGAAGTGTGTCGTGACTGGCTGGGTGTGCCTTTCCAGCGCAAGCTACCTATCCTGTATCGGTACGGAACGGAACGGGCACCAGGACTTCAGGTTTTGCCAGCACAAACCCGCCGTCTACTAATTATATTTCGTACAAGTGCGAAGGTTCGGTCTGTTTGAGATGACTGACTCGAGATCCAGGCGAATACTTGACAGTCGGCGCCCTTTGTAATGTGTTTGACACGAGAGTCGTGACGCGCCAGCAGATGAACATGTGAAGTGCTCTGTACCAGGATTCGGATAACTTTCCTGTTTTCCGGCAACACGATATCTAACTCCCACGATATGGGTTGTGTCGGTTCTTTTTGCATGGAAGTCAGTCATCTTCGGACTGTGCGTGTGCATGCTTGTCACGAGAAGCTAGATGACACATTTCCGCTTGCTCGCCAGCGTCGTGTATCGTATCGGAGGCCGCCCGAGATTCCCTCGGCTCTGATTACGTACTTGGAGGGCATGGCGACAAGACGGGACTAGCTCGCCACCGGCCCCTGAAGACATCCTGATGAAGAGGAACAGAATCTGCGCTGGGCTGGCATGGAAAGGAAAGGACTGCAGATTACTTTGCCTCTGCCAGGCTTACCAGACCTTAAGCAGTCAGTACATGCGGTAGGTGGTATGTACCTACAAGCAATAGAATCTGCCACGGAGAGTGGGGTACGTCTACAACAGGAAGGGAGGTTTTCGGAACCTACAAGTAAGGTACCTATTCCGTACTCATTCATGAGAAACCATAGCGTAGGGTGGTGAATTGACAGCCTCGTATGACTTTTGCCGAGTACCGCAAAGGTTTTTCGGTTCCTGTTTTGTAGGTAAAGCTCCATGTCCATTGGATACCTAGGCATACGTTCGCTGCCTACCTACCTGTTTTCTACTCGCATACGCTGTACAATTCCTTGTATTTAACTCGTTCTGCACATCTACGCTTCTCACAAGTACGCAGTAGTTGTTTGTGTAGTTCTGCGGTAGGTGCTGCGTACCTTACAAGTACTGTGGTCGTTCCGGCCCCGCGATATCAGCACCCGAGAAAACGCGAAAAGGAACAGGGTTATCTTGGGAACGATGAGGCAACCCAGCCTGGAAGCCCACCCGCACCTCAAATCTGCCCTACACACTTGGTAGTAGTACGTCCTTGCCGTGCAGTCCCTACCTACCTACTTGCTATCAAGTATAGTAGATTTGCATCAACACCCTTCCACCCGCACACCCGCACACCCCTCCCCCCTCAACCCCTCACCCCTCCTTTCCTCCAACTTGGTGCCCCCCGCCCCGGTTTCTCCCCTGCTGTTCCACTTTCCCGAACTCGACAATGGGTTGGGTCTCCGAGATGTCTTCGTGCAGCTCGCAGCGATGGCAGTTCAGCCAGTGACGTTACTGCTCTCGCCCCCGCGACTCCACACACCGCGCCCGTTCTTATAAGTGGAGGTCCCCGTTCTGGCCTTTCATCCTCGGTTCCGGAGACAGCAAGCCACGAAGCAGCCTTGTCTCTTGACTCCTCCAAGTGGATACGACTCTTTCTCGATCCCTGAAAGCGGACGAGAACACAAGCCTCCAAGCCCTTTCCAAGCCTTCAACACCCGATCTCTTTGATCCGTCAGAATCTTTTATAACCATGAAGGATCCCATCCAGAGAACCGCTTCTCCCTACACCGATCCTGCAGTCAAAGGCCCAAAGTCACAGATTCTCGCAGCTGGAAACCAGGCAGATTTACGCAAAAGTTTGTCTCCCCTCTTCCTCTACCTCTTCTCGTCGATCCAAAGCGCAGAGTCTACTCGGCGTTCGTATCTTCCGCCTGTTCGGCACAATCTCGACCAGAAATCGCCAAAGACAAAGTAATGGCAGGCTAACATGGCGAACCAACTAGTGATTGCTAGTAACGTTAACAAAACCCCTCTCCACCCCGGTGGTGTTGCGTAAGTGCTGAGATCTTGAAATCCAGACTGACGGCATACATGCTGGCAACGACCAAGAACATCCGCTAACAGATACGCCATAGTCCTCACCTCGAGCACACTGAACTCGGTACGATCTGTCCACCTTTTTCCTCGAGCCGAAACCATTACCTATGACAATGGCCAGCAACCTGTTCGGAACAATTTCTAACAGTCACGACAGAGGAGGAGCTACACGAGACTGCCCACATCGACTACGACCGTGTCGCCATTGTAAGCGAAGATCTTCGGCAAGCATTTTAAGACACGTAGAAACTGATGCGTCTCTGCAGATCCCCAACCCTTCCGTACCTGCTCTGTATGAGGATGCTTTGGTGAGAAAAAAAATGGCAAGATGATGGTGGCGTTCCAAGCTGACGCAGCTGTAGGTATACGAGACAGGTTCGGCTATCACATCAAGCGGTGCTCTGACCGCCTACTCTGGAAAGAAGACGGGACGCTCCCCGCTTGACAAGCGCATTGTCGAGGAGGATGGTTCCAAGAACGACATTTGGTAAGCTTCCTAGCGCCCGAGCTGGCACGCAAGTTTGCTCGGTTCCTTCCTGACGACAATCGAATTCGTAACCATTTGCTAACTTTGCATTTCTTAGGTGGGGACCCGTCAACAAGCCCATGTCTACCGATGTAAGAGAAACTCCGATTGAGTCATGGTTGCATTTATTCAAGATTCCCGAGTTGCGCTTGCTTCCGGTTTCCTTTGTCCGCCCTTTACTCGGACCAGTCCAGCCCCGGTTCAGCCCAGCGGATTGCATTGCATTCCAGAGGCCCAGAGAGACACGCATGCGCCTCGCAGCGTGCACACAGGCACTCACGCGGCTTGCACAACAAAGCGCACACCTTACCTACACGGACGATTGATTTTGGTGGCGATGCCCGCGGCGCTGTCGTTATGGTGTGCGCTTTGTTGTGCAAACCGCGTGGCACTGAAACCCGCATGCACCTTTTTGTCACACGACCATCTGCCGACCATGGCCATCAAAGCATTCCGATCGTATGTTCTGGGTCCATCCAACCTGGAGTCGGCACTCGCAGCGTCGAAGGCTTTGGGGGTCGGTGGATACGTCATGTTTCAGATCGGCGGTCTTGGTTTCCTCCTGCCGTTCGTGTTCCACCTCTTAGCCCGCTCCTGCCCAGGTATCCATCCTCCTGTCTAGTCCGCACATGAGGCGGCATAAGCTGCATTGAGATGCTTTCATCCAATGTCTAATGCCGAGTCGGGGGCTTTGATGGCACATGTCGTCAACTCGGTTCTGTGTCGTCATAAGCTGCATGCCCCACTTGTCCCTTTGCCCCGAGTCAGCTCAGGGGTGGGAACAATTGGCGGTCCCGCACTCATTGGACGACGTATGCCGCGCTAAATATCGGCCCCTGTCTGCAACCCCGCATGGAGCTGGGCTGGCTTGTTCCACCCTCTCTTAACTCTCCCGGTCCTGGGATCGTCTTTCTCACCTCACCCCGGTCATTCTCGATCAGTTCCAGCAGAGCAAACAGGTGCTGACATGTGACGAACAACAGGTCTGGAAAATCAACCGTGAGCGTGCTATCGACTACCTGAACACCAGGAATCGTATCTACGTCGTTGACGGTTATGCTGGCTGGGACGAGAAGTACCGCATTCGTGTCCGTGTTATCTGCGCCCGCGCCTACCATGCGTTGTTCATGAGAAATATGCTCATCCGCCCTCCTCGTGAGGAGCTCGAGCACTTCCATCCCGACTACACCATCTACAATGCCGGTTCTTTCCCCGCCAACAGATACACTGAGGGTATGACCTCTGGTACGTCCGTCGCCATCAACTTCGCCGAGAAGGAGATGGTCATTCTCGGCACCGAGTATGCTGGAGAGATGAAGAAGGGAGTGTTTACGGTGCTCTTCTATGAGATGCCCATCAAGCACAACGTCCTGACCCTTCACTCTTCCGCCAATGAGGGCAAGAATGGCGACGTCACCCTTTTCTTCGGTCTGTCCGGCACTGGCAAGACTACCCTCTCTGCCGACCCTCAGCGCGCCTTGATTGGTGACGACGAGCACTGCTGGAGCGACCGTGGCGTCTTCAACATCGAGGGTGGCTGCTATGCCAAGACCATTGGCCTGTCTGCCGAGAAGGAGCCAGATATCTTTGGCGCTATCCGCTTCGGTTCTGTCTTGGAGAATGTCGTTTTTGACCCCGAGACGCGTGTCGTCGACTACGACGACTCTACCCTCACTGAGAACACCCGTTGCGCCTACCCTATTGAGTACATCAACAACGCCAAGATTCCCTGCAAGTCCGACTCGCACCCCTCGAACATTGTCCTCCTCACCTGCGACGCTCGCGGCGTTCTGCCTCCGATCTCCAAGCTCAACAGCGCCCAGACCATGTTCCACTTCATCTCGGGATACACTTCCAAGATGGCTGGTACTGAGGATGGTGTCACCGAACCCCAGGCCACGTTCTCCTCCTGCTTCGCCCAGCCCTTCCTGGCTCTGCACCCCATGCGCTACGCCAAGATGCTTGCGGACAAAATCGAACATCACAACGCCAACGCGTGGCTCCTCAACACCGGTTGGGTTGGTGCTGGTGCCGCTCAGGGAGGCAAGCGCTGCCCCCTCAAGTACACCCGTGCTATCTTGGACGCCATCCACTCTGGCGAGCTCGCCAATATCGAGTACGAGAACTACGAGACTTTCAACCTTCAAGTCCCCAAGACCTGCCCCGGCGTTCCCTCAGAGTTGCTCAACCCTAAGGCTGCCTGGACTGCAGGAGGTGACAGCTTCCAGGCCGAGGTCAAGAAGCTTGGCGCGCTCTTCAACGAAAACTTCAAAAAGTACGCGAGCGAGGCGACGGAAGATGTCGTCAAGGCCGGTCCCATTGTCTAATCGCATCGTCGCATGCCTGGTTTAGCGTTTGCATTCTGGAGGTCCACTATTATGTGGAGGATTATGACGATTTATTCCTTTTAACTTGGGTATGGGGAAATAAGAGTGTCGATCACGATACATCGACTATCACATGCTGCCACGCCATCGGCCTCGCAGTTTGGAGCCGTTTGTTCTGTTTTAAAATAGGAGTCTTTGTCTTATCTTGGGGCTTCATTCGATAGACTGAGAATGGAAGTAAAGTTGAAGCATATTACACTATTTGACGCTCCCGCACCCTTGTGCCCGGATGATAGTGGCGTGCTCTGCTGTCAGGAATAAGCCATGCTACTGTCATGCCCGTTAGAAGTAACGGGATTTAATCCTTCAAGGGGGGCGGCTCGTGTACCATAATTACCCCACATGACGAGATCACTAGGCTGGAATTGTCACCCTATGG
This sequence comes from Colletotrichum sidae, assembly GCA_004367935.1. NCBI lineage: Eukaryota > Fungi > Ascomycota > Sordariomycetes > Glomerellales > Glomerellaceae > Colletotrichum > Colletotrichum sidae. The sequence continues at coordinate 14,962 of QAPF01000336.1, read as the reverse complement.
CTGAGACTGGTTGGACTGCCTACCCCGAGGCCATGAATCTATTGCGAATGACACCAGGTAGTCCGTCCCTCATCGGAAGCGTAAGACTGCTTCTGCTGACCCTCTTAGAATCGTCGACGCGTGCAATGTCGAAGAGGCCGACAACAGTCGCAATTACCTGAACCGCAATAGTCTCGGCCATCTTTTTGCCCAAGCACGTCCTAGGCCCCCCATTGAAGACGGGAAACTCGGAAGCGCCTTTGTTCAGAAGTTTGCCGTCCACCAACCACCTCTCCGGCCGGAATTCATCTGCGTCCGAGCCCCATGATATTCGGGAACGATTCATTGCCCACGTACACCAGACTATAACGGAATCCTCGGGCAGAAAGGTCCCATCTGGCAGCGTTGTTGGTTTGATGGCCTGCTTGATCTCAAATGGTATGGGCGGAAAGATGCGCAGAGCTTCGCAATAGACAGCCGAAGTGTATGGCATCGATGTCGGGCTGCACCTTGTGGAAACGGTTTCCACGAAGCCAAGTTCGCTGCCCGCCGTGACGCCGTCAACCTCCTCTCGAAGCTTGCGCCAAACGCCGGGCTGGTTCATGAGGAGATAAAGCGTCCACGTTAGAGCTTGCGCCGTCGTGTCTCTGCCGGCCGAGAGATAGTTCAGTGCGGCGTCCGCAACCAGTTGTTGGTCTCCTATGGAGTCGAGAAGCGACTGGATCAGAGTCCCAGAGATCCGGCCAAGCCTGTCGTCCGCTTCACCCATTGTGGTGACATCCGGCTTTCTCCCTCCGGCTTCCCTATCGGTCACCGCCCTTGATACGATTTCCTGGCCGAACGACTTGACGGTGGAAATGGACTTGCGCAACCGGGAGCCGGTAAAAAGCTCGCTGACGAACCACATGGGATTCTGAAAACGTTCGGCTGTTGCGCCTGATGCGTAGTCGAATGCCATACTGAAAGGGTCGTCGGCATGCATTTCCATCTAAGCCATTCAGTCAGCAGAGCGTGCCAGGAGAGCTGCCAGCAGAATCACATGTGGGACGAACGCACGTTGTAAGCCATTTTGCCCATCAATTCGGTCGTTATCTCGTGAAAGACGGCTTGGAGATCTACAACGGTGCCGGCTGCGGCTTGCGACTTCAAGAATTCCACACTTTGTAGCAGATACTGGGGCAGCGCCACTTCGGTCAAGACTCGCATGTTGGAGGCACTCAAGAAGTTGAGCCCAGCTTTGCGCTGGAGTCTCCAAAGGTCGCCGTCGACGTTGATGATGCCGTTGCCTTTGGGAGAGTCAGATGCAGCCTAGGATCAAACATGGAATGCGGAACTGACCAAAAAGATCTCTTGAGCGATCCTTGAAAAAGTCACCCTTTCCGAATATGCCCTCATTCTTGAAGACATAGTCGAGATTCTTGGGATCATTGATGATGACGCCTGGGGGCAGGCTCGGGACGGATATCTGCAACGTCTCATACCCGTATAGCTGTTCACACTTGGTGAACCAGTCGAATAGTTTCTGACGGTCCCCCAGAAAAATTACGCCATTCCCAACTAGGGGCAAGGTGTTGGGCGGACGCCTGTTGTTCGGACTTAGCGAGCGCCTACTCGTCTGATCTAGTTCTCAGGCCTGGCTCGGGGAGTTACCTTAAAGGTGTGCCGTTTCTCCTCAATTTCGTCTGGCCTAAGATGGCATACAATAACACGATAGTGACGACTCCCAGGAGGAGTGTAGAGTAGTTGACGAGCCCCATGTTGTCTTCGCCCAGCTGCTGGCTTACATTCAGCTGCAAGTTTAGTGATTATGTTGGCTAGATGATGCTGGGCTATGGCGCATAAGGTTGCTCAGAAAAAGCAGTGAGGGTAGGGTTTTTGAACAAGTCTGGGCTTTTCGCACTTGTTCGAAAATTATGTTGCGGAGGATCGAGCGGTATGAACCCAGGTTGCCTACTGCGCCTCATCTGGAGACTGACTACGGTGACCTTGGATAGGTAGGGAATTGATATGCATGTATGTACAACTACAGGTCACAAGTCTGTTTACACCAAAACCTTATATATAAGATTATCCTACATCTTGCCAATTCCTAAGTATAGAATATAACTACTAGATGTTTTAAAATATAGTTCTTTATATATTAAAATAAAAGGTTCTCTAAATAGAATTTGAATTTTAATAAAAAATTGATTATTTATAATATATTTAAAATGAAGAAATATTAATTTATATTATAGAGTAAAATAGTTAATATAAGTTATTAATACTTAATACTTAAGAAACTATCAGCTTACTATAAATATAGTCTTTTCAAACTACTACTTTTCCTCCATAACTTAAATAATACTTATAGCTAGTATTAAAATCCCGTTGGTGTAAACAGACTTGTGAGCCGGAATTGTACCTTGCCTGATGGAAGGTTCCCCGCCAAAACTTCCCAGTACTGTTGAGGTGCGTCTAGCGTGCTTATACGGATACCTACCTACACTCCAGTCCTGTTATCCAGCTTCGCGAAAGCCCGCAGGGGTATTGGTGTAGCGTCAGAGGCTCGTAATCCATACATAACCGACGAGACCTGCCTCACGTTTGGTACTCAAGACCCTTGTAATACCTTACCGCCAAATTATCATCAACGCGTCGAGCGTGACCAATAAACTCATTGAATACTGGCTAGGTATTCTGAGTCAATTCGGAGATGAGGGTCGGCCCCCAGGCTGAAAATACCGAAGACTAGAAATGCGTCTTCTGAGAGACTTCTTCTGTAGAGTTGTGATGCAAAGTCAGTGTCCGCTTGATAGATCAAGTCCGGCGCAATGGCTCCCACCGGCCTCCCATCGTCCCGTTGGAGCTTCGGCACGACAGACAGGGGAACCCCAGCACCTTCCAACTCCCGTTCCTCTGTCCAGCACACCATCCAGTCTCATGCACCGTCAAGGAATGAAAGCTTCGCCTGAAGTATAAAGAACTCGGACGCTTCACATGCTATAATTCTTACCGAAACTCTCAAATCATATTAAATCCCGTCGCTGTCTGGAGTATCACAGCATTCGGCTTTTGCTGGCGCCACAGCCACTGATCGCGAACCGACGTCATTGCGATGCCTCCTCTGCTCCCACGCTTTCACCTGTTCGAAATCGACGACCAGCCATGGTACGATTAGAGCGCTTGTCTTGCGAAGCATTCAACTGACGCGTCATCAGGTTCCCTCCCTTCCTCCGCGCCCACGTTCAAGAAGCTCTTCACGCAACATGGGTCAACAAAGTCCCCATCATACAGATCTCTTCACCTGCGAACCTCGCCGCGAAGGTTCTCCAGCGGACCCTCGGCCATCGACTCGGCTCCTACACGTTCATCGACTTCTGCGCCGGCTCCGGTGGCCCGACTCCGGCTATTGAACGTGCCGTTAACCGCCACCTTACCGCCCAGAAGCTGCCCAACGTCGATTTTGTGCTAACGGACCTCTGGCCGAACCCTGAGAGCTGGGCGCGCGCAGCCGCCAAGAGTGAACACATCGGCTACGAACCGCGAAGTGTCAATGCCGCGGACGCGCCCCGCGATCTTCTTGCCGGGTATCGTGGCAAGGACAAGAAGATATTTCGTCTCTTCAACCTCGCTTTTCACCACTTTGACGATTTTCTCGCCCAGGACATCCTCAAGAACACACTCGAGACGTCTGATGGATTTGCAATTTTCGAGCTGCAGGGTCGCGACTTGTTCTCTTTTCTCATGCCGACGGTGCTGGGCATTGGCGTGTTGCTTCTCACGCCTCTCCACGCTTGGAGACTCCGTTCCCTGTCGGCCCTGATTTTCACCTACCTGATACCTATCCTTCCCTTCGTCTTGGTTTTTGACGGCTACATTTCGGCTTTGAGAACCAGGACGCCCGACGAGGTCGAGGCTCTGATGAGAACGTGCGGTGCACCAATGGATGGCTGGGAAATCAAGAGCGGCTGTGACCTGCACATGCCCCCCTTTGGAAACATGAACTGGATTGTGGCAGAGAAGGTCTCGTCCAGAGATTGGTGAGGGGGAGCGTGAGGCTCGCAGCCTTCGATTGGGGTCAAAGACACAAGCGGCAGACGAAAGATGAGAGCAGCAGTCGATTAGGTATGTTTTATAGCCGCAAATGATACTGCAGGAGACTTGCGATGATAAGTTGAGTGGAGCAAAAGCGAAAAAAAACAAAATGCGAGGCTTAATTACACAGTAACTAGCACGACTCCGTTTCGATCGGAGGACTTCTGGGTTATGAGCCCAGCGCTCTACCCCTGAGCTACCGTGCTGGGCAACTTGTTGAGGTGGGTACGGTGCCAGCGATCAGCAACACTATATACACGCAACTCGAAGTGCAAGGTTGGTAGCCATTGCTGGGATTTCTCCGGCCACATCCATAGCAATGGAACCTGGGGGACTGGAATCCTACTTCAATCCTACCTTCACACTTGGCATCTAAAAACTTGCGGCCGAGTTGACTAACTCTGCGAACATGTCCCTACCGCCCCGAAGACTGTGTCTGAAGATCTGGCAACGCTGTAGCACGGAGCGAATGGTAAAGGTGCAGGAAATTGTCGTGAATCCTAGCACTAGTCAACTATCTGAACCACCAGTTCACTGACGCGTTTAGGCGTCCATCATGATTCGCGCTTCTCACACTATGCCACCACCCACTCGGTATGAAAAGCGCATCGCCAGGGCCGACTCGTGCTTCGATGATATCCGCGGGCACCTCCATGCCCCAGACCGCTGTGTTCAAGACAGCCCTCTCCTTGCCTTCCATCATCTCGTAAGATCTGATGCGACTGTTTCCGGACTGGCGGATCTGCATCTGCACTCTCTTGTACAGGCGGTCTCCTGAAGATGGCGGCAGTAGCCTTACGACTTTATCGCTGGCAAGCTGGCAGAACAAATTCGGGTTCGGATCCCGGTGTAACGGAGTGTATGTAGGCTCGAGCCCGAGCCATATGCTCGAGTTGTAGACGTCGCCCTTGCCGACGTCCGTCACGATGCGCGGGGCGGGCAAGTCCTGCCGCAAGTCGGGCGGCAAGTCGGGAAGCTGAGCTTGGGCTATGTAGAGCTGCTTCACCTTGCTCTCATGCGTACCGTTGTACTCACTTGCCTTGAGGAGCAGGAGTAAGGGGGCGCTGAATGCGGAGAACTTTGGTGCCGAAGCATCTGGATGAGATGCGGCGTGGACAATGCCTGCGAGGACTGCACCGAGTGGATCGGGGTCTGAGGCGAGCCAGGTCAGGAAGCGGCTCATCGAGTCCACCAGCAGGCCAGTGTCTTCGGAAAGTTGTGGATTCATGAGTTCGTAGGGAAACATGTGATGCGCAAAGCGGTGCAAGTAGGGCGTGGCGGTAAGCGACAACGCCTGTCCAGTCTGCGTGGCAATGTCGGCCTCACTCTGTTTGAACCACTTTGACGTAGCTGGCATATTGTTGGAAGTGGATGATGCAGCAGAACATCTCAGCAGGAGTGGCAATCCCTTTTGAAAGTAGAAATTTCTGAAAGCCTCGATGTCGACCGATTCATAAGAGGCCGCTAAAGCCTCTACATCTCTGACGGCAGAGAATCTTCGAATTGTGCCATTGGACCGTGCTTGACACGGTCCAAGCCGTTGCAACGACAATAGACGCCGAATGTTCATAACAAAAATCTTGATTAGGGGAAACAATGCTGCAAGGAACCATGGAAGCACAGCTAGGGTTCAGAGGTGGAAAGACAGCATTTCTCTCCTGTCATCGGGCCATTGGTGAGCCAGGTTGTGAGATATCCCCATGGCACAAGTTTGCGCGGATCAAAAGTCAGGCCGCTTACCGAGGCCTGCTGGGCTGACTAAGATACCAGAGGTGCCCCATTACAGCACGGGCCTCAACACCCTGTAGACTTTACCTAAGGCACCCTGAGCGGGCCACGGCTGAGGTGTGCGTACCTTACCTCGTCGCCGTTGGTGAGGCACCCACCAAGTTCAGTTCAGCAAAAGCTGAGAGGCTACCCAAAATCCAACCTCGTCACCCGAGGTCGCCAAACAAAGTACCTTTCGACCCAACTCTTGTCTGCGCGCCTATCACCAATCTCGTGCGACTCGATACTCGATACCCGTCACGTTTCTGCTATTGCCTAACCCCCCCTCTGCTCTTTTGCGCTCGACATGCGCCGCGCCTACGTCTAGTCTGACCCTCTCCTCTACTCATACGCCCACCGACGGCTACCCCGCCGTCTTTGCGCGCCCCCTGCCTGGGACAGCGTTCGCACAGTGCTGCCCAGTCCAATCCCGTCCGGACATTGCCCTCTCGAGTTCGTCTGCTGGATAACGCGCGTTCCCGCCTTGCGCGAACATCACTTCTGCTTCTTATCAGACAACCCGTCAATACCACCACCTTGGATTACCTCGACGAGATGTCCTCCTCTTCGGGGACGCCAGAGTCTTGGATATCTTCCTTCTGCGCTCTACTTGGCCATGAGTACTTCGCCGAAGTCTCGGAGGAGTTTATCGAGGATGATTTCAACCTCACTGGTCTGCAAAACCAGGTTGCCATGTACAAGGAAGCTCTCGAGGTACGAAAAAAAACAATCAATCATTGCTTCGACGCCTGTCTGCTGCTTGTCTGCTAAGAGCATCAACGCTAACCGTTTCGTCATAGATGATTCTCGATGTAGAACCTGAGGATGATGAAGACGAGGAGGAGGAGGAAGACGACGATGACGAAGACAACGAGTCGGGAGACCAGGATCGCCTCGGCCCGAGACACGATCGGAGACAACACAGCCGTATGGCTAGCGACCTGAGCGTCATTGAATCCTCGTCCGAGATGCTGTACGGCCTCATCCACCAACGCTTCATCTGCTCCCGCGCAGGCATTCAGCAAATGAGCGAGAAGTACGAGTTGGGCCACTTCGGAACCTGCCCCCGCACCAACTGCGATCAAGCGAGGACGCTCCCCGTCGGCTTGTCTGACATACCAGGAGAGGACACGGTGAAGCTATTCTGTCCTTCCTGTCTCGACGTCTATGTCCCACCCAACAGCCGCTTCCAAACCGTGGATGGCGCCTTTTTCGGTCGCACGTTTGGCGCACTCTTCCTGCTCACTTTTCCCGAGTACGATTTGACAAAGCGTGGCGCCGAGCTGCTCAGCAGTGGTGGTGGACGTATCAGTGACGAGAATGCTGAGATGACCAATGGCGTATACACCAAGAACATCGGTCCGGGTCTCGGGGCGGGCCGCATATACGAGCCCCGAATTTACGGTTTCCGAGTATCTGAGATTGCAAAGTCAGGCCCTCGAATGCAGTGGCTGAGGAACAAGCCGCACGATATGACGGAACTCGACGAGGCGCGCAACTATGCCGAGGAACACCCCGACTCGGATGAGGAGGATGAGAGTATGAATGGCAATGGCCGCCCAGCTCCGAGGCGTCGCGCACCTCGCGCTAACGCTCGCCTCCGCCAGCAAAGGCAAGCACACAACGGAAGCCCCATGAATATCGAGGCGAACGGTGCTGAGTCTGAGCTCTGAATGATGATTTTGGGCGATGGGATCTTTCAGGGTAGCCATTGGCTGCCTGTGCGGTGCGTGGCTTGGCTCTTGACAGTGGTCGAGAGCATCACCGCATTGGATTGGCAAATCCATCGAGAAGAAGGCGGAGTTCGAGGAGCAATTATTCAAGAAGGATGATGCCCTGCATAAGGTAGACGGCGTTTTTATGGAGGCAGCCACCCTTCCTCTCAAAACAGAGGGACGGACGGTACTTGCTGAGGAGAGTGCATAACAGGGAGTAAGATTTTATTATGCTGTCGACGACCTTGAGATTCGGTTCTCTCCCTGGCCAAAACGCCTGCTGTACAGGCTTAATGCGACTGTTGCTGCATTTTCGTGGCCTCGGGAGAGAGAATATAGAAGACTGCATGTAGCTCGCCAGTCCATTCAAAGACCATGGCTCCTCTCGCCTCTTGTACTTTGCCCCGTGGTATGTGCCAGCTGCGTAGTTGCAAGGCGACCTCGTTTGGCCAGATTTCACACCAAGCAACAGCAGTATAGGCGAAAGTGTACGATGTGCCACATCCAACTCACATGGCTAATCGAACTGAGCTCTCCAGCAGCATCCCCAACTAACATCATTGTAAAGCACAGCCCTCTTCTTCCAGCCACAAAGTCGAGTCGAGTCCTAATTATGGTCTTCGGCCTGGATGCCTCAAAGTATTCCATTTTTCCACAGCTCGGGATTTAGTGACACAGAACTAATATACTACTTGGGACTAAAACCATGGGATTCCCCCATAGTTAGGTCATCATACATGTAAATCCAAAAGTATGGTAACATCTCCACCCCTGTACTTCGTAGCCATACACAAGATAGCAACGTCCACTGTCTGGGTAATAATCTACCATACCAAAAGGTATCGGTACTCTACCTGCAGCTGCAATTTATCCGGCGATGTCACCTTCTAAGCATGAGGAAGTGCGGGGTGTACTGAAGCCGCGTCCGGGATAAATTTAGCCTGTGCTGTGGTGCTGGTATAAGTCGTCAGCGTTTACTACTCACCAACATTCTGAGAGACGGAAGATGGAGATTTCCCGAAGCACTCTTTCGAACACAGTCACAATGTTGCTTCGAATACTTTTGGTGTTGCTCTTGCTATCGTCGGCTCACTACCTTGCTCCAGGAGTGGTATGCGAGCAGGTCAATTCGACCTTCAACAACCCAATCCTACCCGGTTTTCACCCTGATCCTAGTTGCATATTTCTTCAGGAATGGAACAACACGTTCTTTTGTGCCTCATCAAGCTTCAGCGTCTTTCCAGGAATCCCAATCCATGCCAGCAAAGATTTGAAGAACTGGAAGCTTATAGGTAAGGCTTCGTATCTCAAACTTTTCGTACGGTCTGGGCTGAAGCGAGGCAGGACATGTTTTGAGTCGCCAAGAGCAGCTTCCCCGGCTTGCTGAGACGAATCGATCGACGAGGTACGTGAAGCCTTGCCAAATCAGCCTGGTCTCTGACTCTTCACAGCGGCATCTGGGCACCGACCTTGCGGTATCATGATGAAACCTTCTGGCTCGTGACAACCGTTGTAGACGATGACAGGCCACCGGATGACGCATCGAGATGGGACAACGCAGGGCATTTCCCACATTATTGAAGGTCTAAGCCACTGACCAAGACCCAGATCATATTTCATGCGAGAAATCCGTTCGATTCTCATTCGTGGTCCAAGGCCATCCACTTCCGATTTGAGGGATACGACACAGAGCCGTTTTGGGACGACGACGGAAAGAGTTATATCACCGGAGCACATGCTTGGAAAGTTGGGTGAATAACCCCCCCTCCCTTTCTCTCGGAAAATAAAGATATTCAGCCAGGATTATTCTGGCGTATCTGACAGTGTTTCTCTCAGTCCTCGGATAGAACAGACCGAAGTAGATCTCCGGACTGGGGAAGTGAATGGCTGGAAGACTATCTGGAAGGGAACCGGAGGCACGGTTCGAATACCCGCCAAACGAGTAGCCATAACCAACAAGCTGATTCTGTACCAGGCACCAGAGGGACCTCATATATATCGCAAAGACGGCTACTACTATCTTCTGGCCGCGGAAGGCACGTTTCCTCGTCTGTATACTGAAAGGTAACCTTGCTCCTGACATTTGTTGTAGGTGGAACTGGCCTCGATCACATGGTCACGATAGCGCGCTCGAAAAACCTTGACGGTCCTTTCGAGTCGAATCCTGGGAACCCCATCCTAAGCAATGCCAACACGACCAACTACTGTGAGTGTTGGGCCCGGTCCCTCGGCTTCAGAAGAACGGCTGATATGTTGCAGTTCAGACAGTGGGACACGCCGACCTGTTCCAAGATGCATCCAAGAAATGGTAAGCCAGGCTAGAAGTGTAATTTCTTGGCCGTTGTGTTGAAGTTTGGGAGGTGGGGAGTTGCGCTCTCCACAAGGGCAGGTGCTACGTATCTCAACTTTCCCATGGTCCGCGAGACGGTCTTGACCTCTGTGACCTGGGACGAAGGAGACTGGCCGCGCATGACACAAATAAGCGGCAAGATGAGCGGCTGGGAGATGCCTCGGGCTAACTTCGACGTGAATGGTCCCGGGTCTGTACGCTGTCGCCCGCGTTGACATGTAGCCATCACTGACGAGGATTCCAGCCCCTGGATCTCTAACGGCGAAGTGGAAGGAGACGACATTGACTTCGCGCCCAGTACAAAACTACCGTCTCACTTTGCATACTGGCGTTACCCCATTGAAACCTCGTACACGATTTCGCCCCCCGAGCACCATCATAGTCTCCGCTTGACACCTTCGACGCTGAATTTGACTGGGCTGAACGGCAACTATGCTGGCCCTACGGGGCAGACGTTCGTGGGAAGACGGCAACAAGACACACTCTTTACTTACAGTGTGACCGTTGATTTTGCACCGACCATTGAGGAGGAGGAGGCAGGCGTGTCGGCATTTCTCACCCAGAACCATCACTTTGATCTAGGGGTGGTTCTGTTGCCGGCAATGGCCGGGACACAGGCTGTACCCGGATACAGCCTGACGGGTGGGAGTTCGGACGAGCTCAGGCGCCATATTAGATTCAGAGAAATCTCTTATGTGTCAGTTCCAGACGATATCATTGCAGCGGTACCGGAAGAGTGGGAAGGCAAACCGTTGAGTTTGCAAATCAAGGCCACGAACATGACCCACTATGCGTTCTCGGCCGGACCTGCTGGTGCGGCATCTCAAATGAGGACAATTGTCTCTGCCTCTAACGATGCACTTAGCTGGGGATTCACAGGTAAGCAAGAGAGGCTGCATCAGAAGACCTGTTGCTGATTCTCTTGTTTTGCGACAGGGGTTCTCCTCGGCGTCTACAGTACAAGCAATGGCGGATCTGGATCAACCCCCGCATATATATCGGACTGGAAGTATGTACCGCAGGGTCAGTATAGAGATTAATGGATGGCCGCTGAGTTTCCACTGCATTCGAAGCTCGAGGGAGTTGATGATGGCGTTTAGCATAGTCGGTGAGGCGACATGAACAAACCCTTCCTACAGAAACCAGACACAACTTCATCTGTCTAGACAACCTTGTTTGTGGCGTTGGGCGGTCGTTGTAATCTCACCAAGAGCACTTGGTACTGCGTGGCATGTGAAGGCCTTGGTCGAGCTCTGCAGATGCATCGAATTCGCAAGTCGTCAGGTCAGCATCTCGGGGCGAAATCGGCAACAAATGCCGATTGCGGCTTCTCGTCTTGTGATGAGGTTCTCTCCCACGTCGTACTACTCATCAGTCGCACACATTATAGTTGATGAGATGCTTGTGCTCACATTGATTCATCCAGCGAGACGAATCGCAAATCACCACCATGTCCAAACATTTCTACAACGCATCAGAAGTGCCAGACGAGCAAACATGGATGTACGAGGACGTGCTCCCGGGGGACATGACGCTGCCCGCGCTTTGCTCCAAAATTACAGCCGCATTCCGGCTGGTGATGTAGATGCGCACATCCGCAGAATAGTGAGCTCAAAGACGTGGCTTTCTGAGCGACGAGCTGACAGCCTCGAAGCGGGACGAGCTCTGGACTGTTTTCCACTACCCTTGCATTGGCCGATGACGATTTCTCCTGCTAGCGGACAGCCAAAATCAACTTTACCGGCAGGTTTTGAGACGACTGACGGACGTCAATTCTCAGGATCGACTTTTGGACCTGGGCACGTGTGTTGGGCAGGCCCTCCGGCAGCTTACGCACGACGGCGCCGACAGCTCGCGACTCTTCGGGGTGGACCTCCGGCCCGAGTTCCTCGACATTGACTACGACCTTTTCCAGGACAAGGGGAGATTTTACGCGACACTTGTCGCCGGCAACGTTCTCGACCCGGCCGACGCGAACCTTACAGCGCTCAACGGCCGCGTCAGCATCGTGTGGGCGAACGCATTTTTCCACCTGTTCGACTGGAAGCAGCAGGTAGCCGCGGCGACGCGCATCGTGGGCTTCCTCAGGCCGGGGATCCGAGACGCTCTGGTTTTCGGGCGGCACCTGGGCAGCGTGGAGCCCAAAGAGAGCGAGGACAGAGGCCGCACGAGGTTTCTGCACGATCAGGGCAGCTTCCAGCGACTGTGGGATGACTGGAGCATGTGGCCGAGGTGGGGATGCAGATTCCGGGTCACGGCGACGCGGCACGGGAGAGCCACTATGCTGTGTATCCGTACCTGGTAGCAGAATAGGTCACAGGGAATGGACCATATTATTTGCCTAGCAGGGCAGCTGGCAATGGGAAATGAAGCCTCGAGCACGGAACATATGTGAAGATTAGAGGCAGAAGAGGCCATGTTCACGGCTGGAGGCAGCAAGCAGTCGCCCATGATCCCACACTCGGGCTCGAATTGCATCCGTCTATATGAAACGGGTCCTACACAATGAAGTTCATGATCCAGATCGTGCTTCGCGAGCAAAATTGACGTGCCATTTTTTTTTTTGGGCCCGCCTTGGACTGCTACCTTAGTCACGGTAGAAGAGTGCTGTGTCCAGAGGCAGCTTCTCGCCCATCCAGATTGCTCTTTGGGTATGGTTGCGCAGTTCGGCGGCATTGTGATCCACGCCATCCTCGTCCGTGTTGGGGTGGATCAGCACCGACAGAGGACCTCTGTAGATAGCAAGCCAAGGCACGAAGGCGGAACTGTGCAGGTGTGAAGAGATTGACCTCGAACATGGCGACGGGATGAGGCCCTACAGGCTTGTCCCAGAAACAACAAGATACCTCAACTCTAGTAGTAAGCCTTAGAATAAGGAAAGCAGAATACCTTAAATATTAGTTAAACTCTACTACTTAAGAAGTAATAATTACTAAATAGTAGTTATTATACTAATTATATTTATTAATAGGCTTTTAAATTAATAGTATTATTTTAATAATAATCTTATTTATTTAACTATTAAGGAATTCTTTTTAAACTTCTTAGTTTTATTATATTTAAATAGAAATTATAAATTTAATTTATATATTAATAATATTAGATAAAATATTAATAACTTCTTAATCTTATAAATATAATTAGTAATATATATTTATAAATAAATTTATTGGTTATATTATACTATAAGATATATAGTAATTATACGTATTGCTATATATATATAATAGTATGCCTTCTACATCCTACTAGTGATAAATACTAGATATCTAATACTAGTTATAACTAATTATATAGTAATTAATAAATAATTATTATACTATAAATCTAAAACTTTATATAATACCTTATATTATATAATATAGGAATAATAATAATAAATAACTAGAATATTATTTTACATCTATATAGTAAGATTATATATAATATATATTACCTTCTAGATAAATTAATACTGATTAGTAATTAATCTTTCTATTACTATTATACTATAGATTAATAAGGCTTATTATAATAGAAGAAGTAATTATAAAAAACTATACTTAAAGCTTATATAAAGTAAAAGATTATAAAAATAACTATTTAGATACTTCAAATTCTCTCTATTTTAAAACTCTAGCTAGGAGATTCTAAATTACATATTAATACTTTAAAGAGGTTTTTATAAGATTTAAGTAGTAATATTATATTAAAACTCTTATTCTAGTTAAATTAAAGTATTTCTTATAGTATTTTTTAAAAAGTTTAATTATATATTTTTAATTATTACTTATTAGAATATATTTAATAAATATAATAAACCTTATTAAATCTTACTAGATTATTATAATACTAGAGATTTATAGTATTTCTAGTCTTAACTTTTTAAGAAACCTATATAGCTTTTTAAAAATTCTTCTAATATTCCTCTTATTTTCATAATAATATTTAAATTACTAACTTCTAGAAAAGTATTTATTCTAAATATCTTTTTGATTATTGTAATAATATCTAGTAATATTTCTATATTTATAAAGATCTATTAATATCTAGACTTTATAATATTTAAATAGATTAAAAATATTGATTATAAGAATATTATAGATAAAGATATTCTTATAGTTTTAACCTATTTAATATATTAAATAATATTTTATAAATATTTAAAATTATATAGTTATAAGTTTTTTTTAGATATTTAAAGACGATTTTAGAGATTAGTTTTTTATAATTTGATAATTTATAAATATTTAAATTATTTAATATATTTAAAGTTATTTCTTCTTTTATAATATTAAACTTAGTATAAATAATAAAAGAATCTTTAGTATTTTATATTAAATTGCTTAATAAGATCTATTTGCCTCTTAGATATTTAAAGAGATTACTAAAATTAATAAATATTATAATATCTTTAAATAAAACCTTAAGAAATTCTTAGAATAATTTAAAGATCTTATTAAAGAAAAATAAGAAATTATAATATTTTTCTATAAGATGAAACTTAAAGTTTAATAAATTAAACTTATTCTAGTTCTTCTATAAGGGATAAAAGGAGGATAGTAGTAATATAACTAGTTAGCCTTCTTACTTCTAATATTAATATTATACTTCTTACTTTCTTTATTAGTTTTATTAATATATATTTCTTTTAATATAAAGTTTCTTTATATATAAGAAGTAAATTATAAGTAAAATAATTTATAGCTATTAAGATAATTTAAATACTTTTTATATAATACTTCTATTATTCCTTTTAAAAATGTTTTAATTAGATATATTATAAATTTTATAAAGTTATATAATAAGAATATAAGGTATAATAGAAGTTTATATAATATATTTAAAATTAAAATCTATATCTTTTATAATTACTACTTTAAGTTTAATATCTTATATTATATATAGGTTAGTATATTCTTAATTATACTAAAAGATTAAACTCTTAATTATTACTTTAAATATTTGAATAATTCTAACTTCAATTTATAGTTTGAATAAATGATTTGTTATATTAAAAATTACTTTAAAAATAATAAATACTAATAGTTATATTTTTCTAATTAGTAAAATACTATATTTTAAAGTATTATAA
>QAPF01000335.1:0-41383 GCA_004367935.1 Colletotrichum sidae | reverse complement strand
GGGAACAACAAGGACCCCACCCGGTGCGGAAGAACTATGGTACAAGTCACGTGACGATAAGATAGGGATCATTTGGGATCAATGTGATCTAGTAAGAGTTGGGGGCCAACGGATCATGTGGGATCAATATGACCTGTTATGACTAAGGAATGTACCAGGGATTCAGACTTGTATATAGGATGAGCTCGAGTATGCTCGAGATCAGACTTCTATAGCTCTTCAGTAATCAACTTTATGATTATCCTCGGATACTCCTAGCCTTATTCCTATGATTATCTCACAACCCTTTATTAGACTTATACCTAATTATTATAAACCCTAAAGACCTGATCTTATTAGCACGACGATAATACTATTACCTATACCTCATAACTTCAACTTATTACTAACAAACTCACCTCTACTAGACCTAAGGCTGGTTATAATATTTTAATTACTCCTATTTAATAAGTTAACCTTATGAAGCTTACTTAACAATATCTAGGAAAAAATATCACTATATCTACTAAATACTAAACCCTTTCTACTTCTTCTAGTTCTCAGGGAATACCCTATAAGGGTAAACAACCTATCAAGCCCCTAGACTAGGAAATAAAGGACGTCAAACCTTCTAACGATAAAGAGGACGACACTACTAAGCTTATACAATAGCTCCAGAAGACTAATAGAGATATGGCTAAGATATAGGAGATTATTAACAGTAATACTACAGAAATCCATCAACTCTAGTAGAATCTCTATAACAATCCGGATCAGTAGTAACTCCTCGTTCTTCAGCAGGAGGTCAACACCTTTTGCACTGCTGCCAACATCATCTAGACACCAGTTGAGTTACGTAAGAAACTTCAACTTAACTCACCTCAGGCTTTCGATAGAACCCCTAGATACCTTAAAGGATTCCTCACTTAAGTTAGAGCTTATTATCAGTTTTATAACCTCAGTTTTAAAGATAAAGCTGAATAAGTTATTTATACCGCCTCATTCCTTAAAAGAAGAGCTCTCGTATGGTTCGAACCTCATCTCACCAATTTCCTTACTTATAACTGGAATGACCTTAAGATAGAGACTTAGACCATCTTCACAGGTTATCATGGCTTCAAAAGTGCCCTAATCTCACTATTCCAAGAACCAGATAAGCAACAATAGTACAAATGAGATTTTATAGCTCTTAAACAGAAAGGCGCAGCTACGCACTATGCAGCCGAGTTCAGACGCATTTGTGCTAGACTTAACTATACTAATAACACCAAGATCTTCATGTTCTACCAAGGACTAAAAGAAGACATTAAAAACGAACTTATTAAGTAAAATAGACCTAGCGACTTCATTATATACGCAGAACTCACTATCAAGATCAACAACCAACTCTTCAAGTGTCACCACGAAAAAGGTAAATAATAACAACCTTAACAACCTAATAGTAGATACAAGTACCAAGGACCACCACGTACCCACTAGAACCAACATAACAATTAGGGAACTAAACAATAATTCACCTTATAATAAAATACATCTCACAGTTACTACAGCGGACCTATAGACCTCACCACTAGAGCTACCATCAAGGATAACAAATAACAGGACTTTAAGTGCTATAACTACAACAAACTAGGACATATGGTTAAAGACTGCTACTCACCTAAACGCTAGCAGTAAGGACAACAATTTCAGCTAGTATCTGAACGAACCCGATAAGTCAATATTACCAAGAAGGAAATACCTTATGCCTTTCTAACCTGGACAGCCTGTTTTAACGATACCTATATTATGCACCAAGGATCCAAGGATAATACAGGATGGTACCCTAAGAACCCTTCTGGACGATCAGGATATAACACCATATTATATAACATACCACTACATACTAAGAAGATACTGGTAGTAGCCACTATTAAGAAGGAAGAAGATTTCATACCAGTCCCTAAGTGAGACTAGGTGTAAAAAAATAAAGTAGTAATCCTATAGCTATAAGTAGCTAAGAGAGAACTTCACCACAGGTTCAGCCAAACACCTAACGGACAGCTACTACAGAAGATTCAGCATTGAATCTAGCAAAAAATTAACACTAGAGGAAACCTACCTCTTACTCAAGCTCTCGCGCAGTAACTCAAAACAAATAATAGAATACTAATAAAGACCCTCACTATAGTTAAATACCACAAACTGGAACATAAGGTCAAAGAACAACTCGACGACCTCTACTAATAAGGATACATCAAAATTAGTCCAGGAATCTATATTAATCTAAGTAACCCGTTTAAATCAATCAACAACAACACCAAGTCAGATAATAACACCATTATAGACTCAGGATCCTCTATTTCGTAGTGACCAAGTAGCGATAAAAGTAAACAACTTAGGATCAAGAAGATTCACCTAACTTAAAATAAGTAATTCATCATATTTCACAGAATTCCAGGTAATTAAACCCTGAACTATCCCAAGATAATCTTCTGTGATGTAGATAACGAACTTCTATAAATCAATCACCTAACTCACCAAACTATCTTTTAGGTATGTTATATACAAGATGATTATATACCACACCACGGCAATAAGTTTGATAGATAATTCTTCTTATAACAATTCAAATATAATCCAATTCCAAATATATATCTTAATACGGATCTACTATTTTAGGAACTTCGATATTTTAATAAAGACAACTTCGCAATATTCACACCCAGCGAAGACTACCCCATAGCATACGCAAATAACATCATTAGTGAATAGATAGACTACGAGTTAGACTACTACATAATTCACTATATCAACAAGGTAAGAGAATAGCGCTATCAACATAACAAACTTTAGAAACAAGGAAAAGACACTAAAAACAGACTAGTACCACTAATATTGAAATACAGAGAATCAATACTTAGTAAGGCATTTTAAGAAGGAAGGATTGTAACCTACCACTACAAAAACAGAACAACATCAGAACAGAAGTATAACAAGCAGTCAAAAAACTAGACTCACCTATTAAACAAGGACAAAAAAAGGTAATACAGATAAAGTCCTTATACCTAACAATAGCAGAATATAACAACAAACACCTTCACCTCAACATCATAGTAAATAGACACAAGATATAAACCCTAATCAATTATAGCGCTTAAAGAAACTTCATATCACCATGAGTAGTAAATGAACGACAGATCCTATGGACGACGAAAGCTGAACCATACCAGCTACGTACTATTAAAGGAGAAAGCGTCGAGTATAGTAGAGGTATTATTAACTTAGAGACCATACACCTCCCTTTAAATTACCATAGCCGGAAGGAAGACTACATCTTCAATATAATAGAAATAGGTAATCAGGAGATTATCTTAGGAATCCTATAGTTATAAAAGAACAACCTACAGATAGATTAGAAGACTAGCTATCTCTAATAGAAGGATTTAGTCCCTAAGGACTCTCCAGACGACAAGATCCCATACAAATCAGATATAACTCTAAGAACACAAAGATTTATTGCCTACCTACAAATCAAGGACATAGCAACCCAGACATTAATCGTTGCAGAAACAGCAAGAGTCAATAACGAGACAGATCAACTTCAGACTATCCCTAATAAATACCGGATTTACAAAACACTTTTCGCAGAAGAACTCAAAACTAGACTACCAGAGCACACAAGCTATAATCACGAGATCCCTTTAAAGGAGGGGAAAGAGCTTAGATTTAGCAAAATCTATGGACTCAATCAAACAGAAATAGAAGTACTTAATAAATATATCAACGAACACCTTAAGAAAGGTTACATCAGACATTCGACATCACCAATAGGAAGCCTAATCCTGTTCATACCTAAGAAAAACGGCAAGCTACGACTTTGTGTTGATTATTAACAACTTAATAACATGACAATTAAGAACTAATACCTATTACTACTTATATTAGAACTATAAGATTAATTTTATAGAGCTAATTAGTTTATAGCTCTCGATCTCAAAGGAGCTTACAACCTTATTTAAATTAAAAAAGGTGAAGAATGGAAAACTGCTTTCAGAATAAGAAAAGGACTTTACAAGTACCTCGTAATACCTTTCAGACTTACCAATACACCTACAACATTCCAATCTATGATCAACTACACGCTACACGAATACTTAGATGTTTTTTATATGGTATATCTCGATGATATCCTTATCTACTCGAGAATACTTAAAGAATATAAGGAATATATTCACAAAGTACTTCAGAAACTTTAATAAGCTAAGCTACTAGTTAAACTAGAGAAAAGTGAATTTCATATATAATAAGTGGAATACTTAGGATTCACTATCACACCAGGTGTAATCAAGATGTCAACCAAGAAGATTCAGGTAGTTAAGGACTGGCTTATGCCGACAAACGTTAAGGAAATCCAAGTTTTCCTTAGATTTACCAATTTTTACTAAAGATTCCTTAAGGATTACGTAAAGAAAACAATCCTACTTACCGAACTTACACAAAAAAACACTAAGTTCGATTGGACTAATAGACAAAAAGAAGTATTTCAGGACATTAAGAACTAGGTCGTTTCGGAACTTATTCTCAGGATTCTAGACCCTAACAAACTATTTGAAGTTGAGACCGACACCTCAGACTACACCATAAGAGGATAACTAGGATAATGAGACACTAAAGGAGTACTTCACCCTTGCGCCTTCTATTTACATAAACTTAGTAAACTAGAATTTAACTATTAGATCCATGATAAGGAACTTATGGTTATTATCAAAGTATTCCAAGAATAGAGATTATAACTCTTAGGAACTAAATATAAAGTTCAGGTCTATACAGACCATAAGAACCTCGTATACTTCATAACATCTAAAAACCTTAATAAGTAACAAATCAAATAGTTAGAATTTCTTTTAGAGTTCAATTTTTGCATTATCTACTGTAAAGGAACAGAAAATGGAAGAGTTGACGTACTTAGTTGAAGACCGGACTACGACGTCCCGGTACCAGAAGAAATACAGGTTATCCTCAAAACGGATACAGATAGAAACCTTATGCCTATATAGAAGCTGCTCTTGATCGCTAGATGAGTTAGTATTAGTATAACTGGAAGAATAACGTATGAGATGATTAGAAATATTCATAGTGCACCAGCATACGGACATCAAGGAGTCACCAAGACGTTCAAAAAGATTCAACAATACTATAACAAAAGGGTTATACAATAAGATATAATTAACACGATTAAGGATTATGAGACTTGCCTCAAAAGCAAGCCCAGCTGATACAAGCCTTATAGTGAATTATAACCCTTACTAGTACCTCAAAAGCCTTGGGAATCAATTTCCTTAGACTTTATTATTAAGCTACTAAAGTCATAAGAACCACTTATTAGAGTATATTATGATAGTGCCTTTGTCATAGTGGAACGACTCACTAAATACACCTACTTCATTCTTTATAAAAAATCAAGTATAGTAGAAGACCTCGTATATGTCTTCCTCAGAACCATTATCAGCCAATACGGGTTACTTTAGGAAATTGTGTCCGATAGAGATAAACTCTTCATATCCAAGTTTTGGAAATCTCTGATTTCACAATTCGGAGCGAAGTACTACCTGTCTATTACTTTCTACCCACAAACCGATGGCCAGACTGAACGCATCAACTAGATCCTCGAAATCTATCTTAGATGTTATGTTAACTATTAGTAAGATAATTGGGTTACCTTATTACTAATAGCCTAATTCGCTTATAACAGCGTAGTAGGAGAAAGCACCAAAGAATCACCTTTCTACCTTAATTACAGATTCAATCCTACTACATATAGAGAACCTCGATAAGGAGAACAAGTAGTTAAAGCGATAGCAGATGTTTCGAAGCTTCGCGAACTCCAAAATGAACTTCTAAAAGAACTCAAATTCATCAGACAACAAATGCGTAAATACACTAATACTTCAAGGATTAGAGGACCAATCTTTGAGGAGGGAGATAGCGTCTACCTTACTAGACGAAATATCAAAACCAAACAACTAAGCGACAAATTAGACTTCAAGAAACTCAGACCTTTCAAAATTATTCGTAAAATCTCAAATATCAACTATAAACTCTTACTACCAGACACCATAAGATATCATCCAATCTTTCACATTTTACTTCTCAAACCAGCACTAAAAGGATCTTATATAATAGATTATATCAAAGTCGATCTAGAACAAGAATATAAAATAGAACGAATTATCAACCATATTAATTAACAAGATAACACTAAAATACAATACCTCATTAAATGGAAAGGATATAGTCACGCAGAAAACACATAGGAACTAGCATCTAGTGTCAGACACCTTAAAGAACTTCAAAAATACTGGGAACAATAAGCTAGTAAGCCAATCATAATACCTACAACTTAAGTTAGCAGACTAGTTCGCATCTAACACCCTCAACCTAAGTATTAACCAAATAAGAGACCTTAAGGAGACAAAACATTCCTACGTCTAAGAATACTATACCCTGAAGAATAAAGAACCTCGACCTAGCTGTCTATACCTCCAGGGGTACCACTTACGACAAGAGATAACGGGTCGAGGCCTGTCCCAAGCAGAGACTAGTCAGCCTCGTTAGACACCCCCCATGCGGATAGATCCTGAAGCATACGTGATTCCTGTGCTTCCAACGACAACTCTTCTACCTCCTACTTATCCACCAACTACATTCCCCAACAAATCAAATCAGAACCATACTCCTTTAGAAATCTCTTCTACCTTTGAAGATAAGTTAAACAACCCAAAGTGGTTGCCAACTACATCTATAAGACCTCAAGAGCCTCCTCGGCCTCTTGTTCTTCTTGCTCTACTTTCTTTTGCTCCTTAAAACAACAATTCACTAAAAACAAAAAGTCAACAAACACATATAAAAGAGAAAAAGAACTGTTTAACACTCATAAGCATTGGCCATATCACCACCATCGCAATTCGTCAGGCCCCACGCAACATACTTACCACACCATTTCGAATTGGATAAGTCCATTTTGTACATATAGTTATGTTGGAAGCAAGGAGAACACAGCATTACGTCATAACCCCAGTGATCGACCAGAAGACCCAACACTTGACGGTTTCGCTTGATCTGAACCTGACAACTTTTGCAGGAATTAGGTTTTTAAACACGACCTGATATGGTGTCAGCGCTAAGAAAAAGATAGAAGAACATAAAGGACAGCTAGCAACCCTATCTAGGGCTACCACCTACTTATATTAGTCTTGGGGACAAGACCTCTAGAGGGGAGACCTGATGTTACGACCCGTTAGAATTATAAGACTAGGGAACGCCCCGTAGGACATCTAGTAGTTACAGGACTTTTATATATAGGATAACATGGGAACAATAAGGACCCCACCTAGTACGGAAGAACTATAGTATAAGTCATGTGATAATAAGATAGGGATTATTTAGGATTAATATGATCTAGTAAGAGTTGGGGGCCAACGGATCATGTGGGATCAATATGACCCGTTACAACTAAGGAACGTACCAGGGATTCAGATTTGTATATAGGATGAGCTTGAGTACGCTTGAGATCAGACTTCTATAGCTCTTTAGCAATTAATTTTATAATTATCCTTGGATACTCCTAGCCTTATTCCTATGATTATCTCACAACCCCTTGTTAGACTTATACCTAATTATCATAAGCCCTGAAGACCTGATCTCATCAGCACGACGATAATACTGTTACCTGTACCTTGTAACCTCGACTTACTACTAACAGACTCACCTCTGCTAGACCTAAGGCTGGCCGTAACATAAATTAAGCCCTGAAGACCTGATCTCATCAGCACGACGATAATACTGTTACCTGTACCTTGTAACCTCGACTTACTACTAACAGACTCACCTCTGCTAGACCTAAGGCTGGCCGTAACATAAAGCTTCTACCCAACCTATTATCTGGGTAACCCATGGGTACCCATGGGGTGGGTAATTACAAGCCTAGCAGGGCCCTGCTGGGGGGCCACTGGCGCGCCCCGACAAAGGGGTCTAGCCGGGCAGAGACTGATCTGTCTCCTTCGTCCTCGTGACGCCCTCGCGGAAGACTTCCCTCTTTCTTCGCCGGCAGTTCTCCTGCCGAGCTGCTCGAACTTTTGTCGTGATAGCTTCATGGCCCGGCCCCACTCTCCCGAGTTACGTTTCCGCTCATGTAGAACCTTCTCTACACAAGATGCTTCTGAAAGGAAAGGAAACTGCACATTACCTAAAGCGACTCTATAGAAAGTTTTCTAAACACATCAATCTTTCCCTACTGATCGCCGTAGACGGTAGGCCCTACCGTGTGGATTACGGCATATTTTGAGCGTCACAATAGCGCAAGTCTCATGATGGTAATAATGTAGCGTCGCGAGGCCATGGAAAATTCATTCTTGCAACCACGAAGATGTCACTTTTCCCAATCCAATCTAGTGCTGGCACATGCCGCATCACGACAGCACCGTCGGCCGGGACATGCACTTCCGTTGACCCATTTGATGCCCACGTTACACACACCTGGCCGCTGACGCCACGTATGACAATGAGGCTGAACAGACGCGCGTAACCCCTTGCCGTCAATATCGACAGCTCCCATGAAGCCTCGCTGGCGTTCGCTGTCAGCATGGACGCAGGATGCAGCCGCCGAGACGCTTGCTATGAAGATGGCATCTTTCCGTAAAGGGAGAGAGAAGTCTCATGGGACTTCAACAAGGACGGAAATTAGTACAGAATGTTTCAGGTCTTTGCCACACGTGGCGAGAGCTGGAAATGACACCGTTGCAGGCGACGCCGTCCGTTGAGGACCCCCGGAAGTCCGTTGCTGCCTCTCGCGTCAAGGTCAATCTCTACTCTGCCGCCTAGAGTCAACCGGCTTGATGCGAATGATGGATTTTGAGCTCGGTGTGTCGTCAAGCGTGTACGCCGCAGGGTTATTGAATTTCTGCACGGCAGCCGTTTGGGTTCCACGAATCTAGTACGAGACTAGGTACACTCTGAATTGGTAACATGTCTTCAAGGCGGCGCCGAGGCAGTTGCTCAGCAATATGTCAGTTGAGTGTAAAGCTTCTATGAAGCAAGTTTTACCTCGCCTCAGACGCTAGATCAGACCATGCTACCGAGGGTCTGATTGATCTGGATAGGAGCCGCTGGGTGACACTGCCGGCTTCCATCCCTGGGTCTCCTCATCTGAACTCGGGCGCGATATCAGTACCGAGTGCTGCTTCGCAAATAAAAATGGGTGAAACCGAATATACCTGTGGCTCAAAACTGAGGAAGCTGAACACAAGTATAGAATAACTGCATAGCAGTGGCCGGAAGCAGTATACAAATAGAAAGAAGTAAGAGAACAGAGAGGAAAATACAGCAGTTCGACTAATAATGCGTAGCCACAAACTTGCACCTCGCGCAGGGCTCAGCTGAACGGAACGAACTTCCATGATTTAGTAAAGCCCAATTCTCGCGTGTCTTTGGGTCCCATCCAGCTGGGAAGACTCCAATCGCAGCAGCTGTATTGATTGCTGCCTGGATGCCAGGATCCTTCTCCTCCGAAGCCAACACGAATGCTCCTTACGGAATACTACTCAGCATCTCCATACCAGACAACGTGCTCATACGCCACACCTCGACTGCGCTTCGCACGCGGCAGCACAGCAAATGGAAGGAATGCTGCCTGCCAGACGCGCCACGTGGACCTCTCCGAATGAGGCAAAGCGGTTCCTGAAACCAGCCACACATCGCGTCTCACATCCTTGCGCTCTCAGCTATACTCCGGTGACGGCGCGGGCGAACTGAAACGTCGCATCTGACGCGCCGAGCGCTGCTGCCGCGCCACAGTTCATGCCTGTCCCCCTCGGGCGGAAGCATTTCGCTGGCGCCGGAGGCAGCAGTATTCCCAAAGGGCTACATATTCGTCGCGACGTCCGCTTTGACGCAAAGCTAATCGCGTCCCCTGTACACCTGGCACCAAGGAACCGCCATACGTTTAAAATCACACGAAGTGGTGTAGACTCCTCGACTCATTTTTTTTTGCAATCCATCATTGCGTTGCCAACAGCTCACGTCGCGCATTCGATCACCGGTTCGACGCCGACGATGGACTCCGTGCTGACCTTCCGCCGACCCACATCGGCCCCGAAGCCCCACCGCCGACGCCGCGCCGAGGAGGACCCATCACCGGCCACGTTTACCGATCTGCCGCCGGAGATCCACCTGCTCATCTCGCGGCAACTCATCTACCCCGACGCGCTCTCCCTGAAGCACGCCAGCAGCTACTTTTACTACCTCGTCGACACGGGGATTCAGCTGAAGGTCGAGTGGCTCATGGAGCGGCGCATGCTGCATCTCGAGTGCCCCAACGACAAGCGGTGCGATCTCGGCAGCGACCTGCGTTTCTGCCGCGGCAGCGTGCCGTAAGTCTTGCTCTTTCATTTACAGGGCGAGTTCTACTGGGCGGATCCCCACTGGGTGGTATTCATCGGCAAAGATTATGACTTGACCGCTGACGTCGGTAGCAGTCTCCTCATGCAAAGGCGCAGGGAGCACATGGAGTGCGAATCGAGACCTGGCCTGGGTTGCCTCGTGTATGGGACGAGCATCTGCTCGCACCGACGGAAACTGGGTGCGCGCTGCCAGCGTTGGTTGAGGCGGCGCCTGACGATTGAGCTGTGGTGGGTGTTCATCGCCATGGTTCCCGTCGTCTGCTGCTGGCTCTGGATCTCCGAGTTTGCGTCCTGGCTGTCTGCCGCCGGCCTCGAGCAGCTCCCGAGGATCGGTGACTACTATGAGAGGCCGTGAACACTGAAAGTCGAAGGCCCATTGTAAAGAGTCGGAAGGATGATTGAGTCGAAGAACTTGGCTGGTCCGGTTTGACAGTCGCCCTTGATGGCATGGCAGGGCCAATGGATTGGCGGCTACGGTTTATGACCGAGCTTGATGCGAAAGATAGATACGGAGGTAGACTGTAGCGCTACATAATAGCTAGAACCATGCGATAAGATCATTAATTCAGCTTTGACGGCCTAGTAGGTCATAAGTCAAGATAATCTTGAGGAATGAGTTGTTCTACTGGCATTACCACGAAGAATGATTCGTTCGTACAGCCATAAAAGATCACGTTTACAGTGACCCAAGGAAACACGTAGATGGAGCGTTTTTGTGCTGCGGCCATCCAGGATAGCTGAGTATTCGCATCCCGTATTTCTCGTACCGACTCATCGGTGGAAAGGTTATGCGCATCAGCACTCTGTGACACGCTGGACAGAAGGGTTCTCAGGGCAGCAAGCCCTCATGTCGAGTTCAACGTGGCTTGCAGCCGTCTCTAGGTTCTGGAGAGTCTTCCTGTTCAGCCATTTCTTTTCCGGACAAACTCAGCACGTGAACAAGTCTCGCTACGATCATGGCACCGCATTCCAGGAACTCGTCCAGCGCGCACGACGCGAAACAAGGCGCCGAAACGAACGCAAAGAACAACCCGAGCAAGGCCGCGAACGACGGCCAACAGGCTGCAAAGCTCAGCATCAGCCGCTTCAGCACCGAGAGCACGATATTCGGTTCCACGCGGGTATCGAGGTCCGCGAACAATGTCAGAAACATCCAGACCGTGCGCGAACCCCTGTCGGCCGTCAAGATGGACCACATCAAGTCCCTTTTCGAGGCCCTGTCTCCCGACCAACAAGCAATTCTTCTCGGAGAGTTGGCGCGTCAGAAGAAGTTTTGATTACTGGCACGCACAAGATGCATCAGGGGCCGACAGTTTTGGAAGAACGGAGTATGGATACAGCCCCAATGTACAGACAAACAGCTCCCCTGGCCGAAGGTATTCAACCAACAAGAAGAAAGGTCCAAGATGACGAAGAGCTTGGATCAATAGGCTAGCAGGACGGCAAACTGAAAAGAACATTATATTAACCCACCCCATGCGGAGTCTACCCTACCACCTAGTAATACTCGGGAACATCTCCAAAACTCGGTATCGGCTTCGAACAGTCAAACGACCTCTCGTCGGCCCGCGCCGGGAGGAAGCCGCCCTTCAAGCCAGCCTGGTAACTCCACAGCGCCGCCGACTCGGTCTTCCAGCTCCAGTAGAACCAGCCCCACGTCTTTTCGAAAATCGACATCTGCGTCTCGGCCCACGTCAGCAGGAACCGCTTGTACGCGGCCGAGTACGCCCCGGGGTCGCCGTTGGCCACGTCGCAGCTGCACCGCTCGTCCCCCGTCGGGCACGCGGGCGTCGTCTCGCCGTCAAACGTGCCGAGCCAGCGCGCGCCCGTGCCGACGCCGTTGAGGTGCCGCGTGCAGTCCGTGTCGGCCTGGGACCACTCGCCGACCATGGTGGGGCCGAAGCCCGCCGTGCGCGCCATGCTGCCGCCGAGCTGCTCCGTCCAGGCCCTGCAGGCGAGGGCGATCTTGTCGGCGTGGCCGAGCCGGGACGTGTAGTTGTCGAAGATGATGTACTCGTGCACGTCGACGGCGAGGGCGTCGCCGCGGCCCTGGAGGCGCCCGCCCCACGCCGGCAGGCCCTTCATGGACTCGCTAAAGACCTGCGTGGCGTTGACGCCGTTGCCGCGCACGAGGGCGTAGGCGTCGGCGGTCCAGGACTCGAGGTCGTCGGTGGGGATCGTGAGGGCCGGTTCGTTGGCGAGGCCGTAAAAGGCGACGACGTTGCGGTAGCGGTCCTGCGCGAAGAACTTGGAGAGTTGGTCGTGGACGTCGAGCGAGCGTTGGAGGTTCCGCCGGCCGTCCGGGGAGGTCTTTAGCCAGCCAATCTTGCCCTGCCTGCCGCTGTGGTTCCAGCCGTTCTGGCTGCCCGGCAGTCCGTGGAGGTCGAGCTTGATGCGCAGGCCGTGCTTGCGAGCCCATTCGATGCCGCGGAGGAGGTAGCGCCACGAGAGGCCGGCAGGGTAGGGGTCGTCGTCGTAGGTCCTCACGGCCCAGTAGGAGAAGGGCACGCGGATGTGGTCCAGGCCGGCGTCGGCGATGTCCTTGAAGTCCTGCTCGGTGATGAAGGTCGAGTAGTGCTTCTCGAGAACCTTGGCGGCGTCTTTGCCGAGCTTTTTGCAGAGCGTGAACTCGTCGACGACACCTTCGGAGGGCGAGTATTCGAACAGGGACGGCGTGATGAAGGGTTCCAGAGAAAGCCAGCCTCCGAGACTGACGCCGCGGAGGGGACGTTCGGCGTAGGAACCCCACGGCTTGTTCAGCGCGGGAACCTTGGAGTTTGCCTGCTTGGAGTCGTCCCACGTAGCGTTGAGACCGGCAATGGAGAGCCCACCGACCGTCTCGTCGGTGAAGGTGCAGTTAAAGTCCAGCATGTCAGACCACGATGTGACATCAGCGCTTCCTCCTTTGGCAGAGCTCGGGATGTCGCTTGCAGTGGAGCACTTTGACGACAGTTTCGGGGAGCCGCTCGGCTGGGATGCCCCGGTCTGAGAAGTGGCCGACGGCAACGGAGACCCCGAGTTGCTGTTATTGCCATCGGAATCTGCCGGTGCCGCTCCTCCTACCGAGGCGGCAATGTCTGCAGAATTCGACCCGGGGAGGACCTTTGTCGCAAACAGCACGCCGACGACGATGGCGGCGATGACAACCAAGCCGACCAAGACACCGAGTAGAATCCCTTGGGGGCAGCATGTTAGTAGGGCAAAATCGCGTCGGTGATGGACGCTTCCGGGGCGTGGGCTTACATTTCTGCCTCGTCTTCCTCGCCTCCTCGACCGGCTGTGAATTCGTGCCAAAGTCTCTCTTGCTGGGACTCCATAGTCCGTCTGCGGCCCTTTCAGGTTTGGCCACGATGTCCTCCCTGCTCGTGTTGTTGCTTGCCATGGTGAGTCGCACGGTCGAGTTGCCTCCTCGAAACCCGGTGATGTTTGAACGATGGCGTGCAAACCTCGAAAAGCGAATGTGCTCCTTGGACGCGGAGGTGTAAGGAATGTCGTGTCGTGGGCGCACCCAACGTTTAAACGAATGTGTGTGTATTTGTGGAACGAGCGTGTGATGGAGAACTGCCAGCCAGGTTGTCTTGGAAGCTTAAAAACTAGCTCGTATCCATATCCTCGGGTTCCTAAGGGCCGGTTAGCGCGCAAAGACGATCGAGGGTCGAAGCCATCGTGACTTTGGATGGAATGGCGTGGCCTACCTTTGGCGTAGGACTCCGGCGGCTGAGCACTTTGGGGCGTCTAACAAAGTGTAAAGGGAAAATCCGCAAGACGTCAAAGTGCGAAAGGTCCCAAGAAGGCCTTTTCCCCGCAAATGTCGTGACCACTCGGTTCACGAAGCGAGAAGGATTGTGACCAAGGGACCCCCTTGCAGACAGCCAGTGATCGTCACGAAGGTCGCGGCGTCGCCTGATTGCATGTTTAATTTGGTTCCTGCAGCCTCGATTGCTTTTTTTGGGCAGCTCGACTAGGGTCCTTTTGTCCTTTTGTTCGTTGCATTGTTTTCCTCGCCCGTCTTCTTTTCGCGCCCGACTTTGGCTGGGCGGCGCTCGTTCGTATCCCGCCGCCGCCCAGACACGAGCGGACTCGAACACGATCGTCTCCGCGCTCTAACCGCAAAGAACGTGGTTCAATCGTTTATGGCTTGGGTGGCTCAAACAGTTAGTGCGGAATTCCCCCTGGAGGAGATCACGTCACGATATCTGGGGTGACTAGCTTGTGATTCAGCTCTGTCGGATGGACGGGACGAGACGGAGGAGTTCCACTCTCAAGGTGGGTTTTCCAGACAAAAGGTCCTCTTTCGACTGCACATGGTCGTGGTTCCCATAAGCCCGTCTTCTAGTTCGTCTCCTACGATGAATCGTCGTAGTGTGGATGAAGCCTCGGCCGTCACCAAGGCTTCAATTCGAACAGTGCTTCCCGTTGTCCGGTCTAATGGCAACGTCTACAAGCTCATCTTCTTCGTCTCCGAATCCGAGACAAAAGACGAGGTCAAAAAGCACTCACGACATGCTCGACATACTCTACGTACTCATCATAGGTATTCAACCACGTGTCAACATACTCGACAACCGACGAGGTCTGAGAAGGCAGTTTGTCTTGGATCTCGCGCGACAAACAACATAGACGACCGACAAACGCCGTCAAGACTCATTGTCCTGAATCATGGGCTGCAGCGGCCCCAGCCGCCCTCCTTGGCTCTCAACCTCTCGCATCGCCTCCTCCGCCTTCGCAACGTCGTCCGCGCTCAACAAGCGCAGCCAGTAGGAAAAGTACGACCCCAGCCCGGTGACACGACCTTGGCCCGGCGGACTGGCCAGGCCCATGTCCGCCAGTCGGTGCCGGTCCCATATCGCGAACCCCAGCGCTCTGTAAGGGCCGAATCCCGCGTACTTGATTGGCGAGTGCGCGCCTCTGCTCATGCTGTCCACGATCCAGAGCCCGTCCGTCGGTAGCACCATCGAGGACCTCCGCAGCGCGCTGGTCGTCGGCATCCGCAGGCTCGACGGGGAAAAGTTGTACAGAGGCCACGTGGGCGGCGGCAGCCCTTCTCGCGATGCGACGGGTGTGGCGGTGCCGTGGACGCGGTCGAGGTACTCCACCGCCGTCATGACTTCGTGGTAGGCCGCCTTGAGGTTGCTCGTGCTGCTGTCGTAAAAATCTTGAATGTTCAACTCGTCGGCTGCGTCGTCTTTGGCGCAGAGCACGAGGCCGGATCGCGCTGCCCTCTTCAGCTCGAACACGAGCTGGATGCGCCAGACGGCGCGGACCACTCGCTGCTCCTCCCCCCACGACGGCCTTCGTATCTGATCATCTGCGCCGGTCCATTCCGCCCTCTTTTCTGCTCGGGCGACTGCGAGCTGGTTGAGGCAATGGTCGATGCATGACCGGCTCAGACAGTGGACCTGTGCTGCCAGGCTGAGAATCCTGCGCTTGTCGCCCAACGAGGGCCTCTTGGAGGTGTCGGCGGTCGGGAAATCGTAGCCGAGTTCCTCGCTTTTGCCGAGCACGATGCCGGCTTCGCGGTCCTTGATCTTGCGAATGATGTCGTCCAACTTGGTTTTTCGAAAAGCTCCGGCTCGCAGAAGCAGTATGAATCTGATTACTTCCTGTGTCTGAGACGGAACGATGCTGTCGGAAATGGCTGGCCAAAAGATCTCCTCGCTGTATCTGTTGAAGACGCGATAAGAGGCTGGTGATGCTCGGAGAAGACTCCACAGACAGTGGATGTCACAGATGCTCGCGAGTATGTCGACCAAGACCTCGGTCGGCAGTTGCTCGAACTGCAGCGGTGATTCCATGGCGTCTTTTTCTTCTCGTGCTCAGAGAAGACGATGGATGAAAGTGGAGCACAGACTGGTGAACTCCCCATCACAGCTCACCATTGTTGGGGCGAGGTTATCGACGAGTCATCATCTATCAACCCCGCACACGCGGATACCTCACGGCTCGCCGTATCTGCTCCAAAAGACAAGGTTCCGCGTGTCAGTCGTCGGCTTCCTCTGTTTAGATCGGCCCATTCGTGTCTCGTTTCGGGCTAGGGAGATCCCGGTCCATGCGGTTGCTGCTCTACTTGTAGATTCCCATCACGCCTTTGAATCGAAGCTCTCGGCTAAGCCTCTCTGAGAATGTCCATGAAGCCACATCACCAATAACTCTAAATGTAACCAACAACGTGGTAAGAGAGTTGCTGATAGCGGAAAACTTTCGTTCATTCAACCACACAAGGTCTCTAAAATGGTCATTACTCTATCACGTATGACGGTCGAATATGACAGTACTCGATGACATGTTCCATGAGCGCATGTGATTTTTTAAATTGACGCTGGGTAATTCGTACTGTCGACGTACCGAATGCTGGATGAGACGCAGAGCACTTTCAATAAGACCCTCAAATTACTCATCAACAGCTGCGAAACAGTCCTTTAACTTACTTGGCCAGCTTACAGTCACAAACCCAATCTAGATCTTGGTGAAAAGAAGATGGACTTCAGCTACTACAGTAAGTCTTAGCCAAACATGATCAATTTTCCCAACCACAATCTGGACAGCTATTGACGAACTGGAACCGAAAGGATCATGATGAACACCTTTTCAAATCAAACTACAATCCATTGATTCTATGGACTGACAGCTCCGTCTAGATACCCATTGCGGTATGTGTCGTGACGGCTTGGACGCTAGAAGTCTGACCATGCTGTAAAGCATACGCTTTTGCCGAGCCTTGAGGTCACAGAAGACTAAGAGCTTAAGACAAGCCATATCATTTAGCTAGTTACCGTCATTTAGCTTCGCTGCCGGAAGGTCGGCAGACAGAGCTTGCAATCTATGTTATTAGTTGGGTCTTCGCCCGTCTCTCCCATTCAAAGGAGATGCGCCCAAATAAGGCGCTTGAGAGTTTGAACACAGCTTGACGCTGGAACATCTTAGATGGTCGATGACTTACTCTTACCAGGTTACATACCGTCCGGAAGGCGAGTTACGCAGGATGTGTCAGACATGAGCCGCCGTGGGTAGAGGGATTCGTCAAACTTCAGGAAGACTTCAATAGATTGTAATAATAAAAGAGTCTCGCTGTTTAACGATGCCGCAGAAAAAAAACACCTCGGATTCAAGCACAGCTTCGACCACATCAAATCTTTTCGGACTTAAACTGCGACTCAGAGGGTCGAGCTGACTTAGATATTAAGTCAAGATTGAGCGAGCTACTAGGTAAGAGTGCCACGAGAAAGCATGGAGGCGTAATGAAAAAGATTATCCCACACCCATAATGAAAGGCACAGAACTAACGATACTTGAACGACTGAAAGAACCAGCTGTCGCAGATTTATTGAGTTGTAAGATTGGGATAAGCAAGTCATTATCAAAAGGTTCATACTATCAAGGTTAGGGTTGTTATGGAAACCGTGAGCATCCCAAGCTATAGGTGTAAACGGATACCCATAGGTAATGTTCAGCAAGGCATGACCCAGATATGCAATCAGTTGGCTCCGTTATTGTGAACCTTCGCTCCATCTTTCCTCAGGGACTCGAGCTGACAGCCGGCCGAGCAGATGAAATGCCTTTGAGTCTGTTGATCTACAGATATTCAAGTATTCTTCATCCTTTTGCGGCTTCAGCATGGTATTGTCAACAGGCTGAGAGAAAGGTAAGTAATGAATCTGGGTTTGAGCATGGCAACATTGACCTATCCTAAATGATCATGCAACGAGGTATTGATCCGGCTGGCAGATGGCGACTGTGAAAAATCAGCATTGGCCCGCAGACGCTATATGCTATGATTGAGAATTTATATGCGGTGTAACACCTTTGGATATGGCGAATTGCTTTTCTGCCGCGGCCATCTCAGCTGTGGTGTAACTGCAACCTGTAACGAGGCTGTCGTGACTCGCATAAGGGCGGGGTTTGGGGGAAGTAGCTGAGGATTTGTCCTGTGATCGATCGACCCAATTATCAATGGAAATGGCCGTCATTGACACATTCTTGCGGTGGCCTTCGCCACAAGCTGAACAGCCTGATCTTGTACCAACCCGTATTTCAGCGCGAGTCTGCTGGTACTGTCGTTGTACGCGTCGAAAGTCCGAAGAGCGGTTTGTTTCAGCTGCTCCATGGATACGACAATGATTCGTTGTCTGACACAACATGGCAATGATCTGCCCATGTTCGGCGTCAATAGATGCCACATCACGCCTCCACAGACTTTAGAAATGGAAACTTACACCGTGATTCGTTCGCAGAAGATGCTCCGTAGCAAGTCCTGTAGCGACAGCGAAGGGAGAACGCCTGTGGCTGGGAAGCGAGTGACACAGGAAGGGGCTTTTGACTATTCCCCGGCAGCCTGATTTCGAAAAGGCAGAAAGATACCAACGAGAACGTGGAACACTCAAGCTCAACTTGTCCCGCCTTTGTCACGATGCTCTCACTTGTAACATGTGCTTTGCCTAGACTCTTGTTCCATCCACCGCTGATATAACTGCTTGCAAGAATACCAAAGACCCAACTTTTCTGCTCCTTTCCTCTCCCCCCCAAGCAGAAACCCAACCTCGAAACCATGCCCATATGGTCATCGAAAACCTCGCCGGACCCTCGCGCGTCTCTTGAAGGGTCAAATTCTACACCAGGAAATGCGCAAGGGGGACGGAGGAGCCCATGGCGCAGGTCGAAGCCATCCAAAGGTCTCTGCAAGGTTTGCTCCGAGATGAACTTTGAACAGTTTACCCAAACGTCAGTGCCGCTTAGAAACCAACCTCCGAGTATCACAACGACGGTCATCTTCCTCTTCGGCGTCATCAAAAACCGACGGAACTCGAACTGCAAATTCTGCACATTGCTTTTCGACTCCATTGCGCTTCCGCGAAACGACCCGTTCGAATCCGAGGCTATAAAAAGCAACATGCCCCCAGAGCTTGTGGGAAAGTCCTTCGAAACATGGGTTGCGTATTCGAAATGGCACAATAAGATAACAAAGGTTCCTCATCCGTTCGGGGTATCCCGCGACAAGATACGGATCGAACAGGATCCATCCGTGCCAGGCGGGATAAGAGAAGTCCGCGACAGAGATCTGGAAGTTGCTGAGAATGCAGGACTCATGGGTAGTGCGGCCGCCACCGGGGCGGCTTTGCATGCCGCGTCGCAGGAGACAAACAAGGGAAAGCAGGCCGCTCTCACGACGCTGGGCAGCACGACCGGGCTGTTCACCTCGGCTCTGACACTGATGAAACAAGAGCTGCCCGTCGTGGTAACCATCAAGATGCATAATACCGAGGATGCGGATGTTGGTCTCCTCGAAATCAATGTTTTAGGGTACGGGAGAAAGGAAAGGGCGCGCCTCTCGGTTCTCAGCGAATTCAACTTGCGGGTTGCTTCAAGTTTCATCGTGCAAGGAGATGATGGGATGAGTCTACGTTACGGGAAATCGATAGAAGATAAGATCAAAGTCGAAGACGATTGCCGTCGCTGGCTGGAACATTGCGTCAACAAACACCATAAGATTTGCGAGGAACCGGAGTGGTTTTCCAAGCTGGAGCCGCCCACAGGAAGTCATTTTCGGCTGATTGACGTCAGAACCCGCGAGATCGTCCCGATTTTCTTGCAGCAGCAGAGCGAACTACCGCAGTATGCCGCCCTTTCCTATGTGTGGGGAGAGACTGGCAGAAAGGCTCTCAACCTCCATCTGGAAGACCTATCCACTGGCCGATATCGGATAGATGAGCAGGTTAGAACTGCGGCAAAGACGGTAGAGAACGCCATGGAGGTAAGTCGACGGCTAGGACTGCAATACCTCTGGGCGGACTGCCTTTGCGTCATACAGAAAGACGATGACGGAGAGGATGAGCCGAACGCCCGCCAGTCGCAGCTTGATCAGATGGGGAGCATCTTTGGCCACGCTTCCGTAATCATCGTCGCCGCGACTGGGGAAGACGCCGAGGCTGGGTTGCCTGGCGTTGGTTCACCGCGCAATACGGAGCAGGCGATGCAGGGCGTCACAGACGGAGTCAACGTTATACGACCTGTTGAGTACGATCGATCTTATGGCAAATGGGACACTCGGGCGTGGACACTACAAGAAAAGCTCCTGTCAAGGCGAAAACTTGTGTTCGGCAAGCAGTACGTCGGTTTCCATTGCAGACATGGCATTCTGCGCGAAGATATGCCTGCAATTGAGGCCGGTAACGGTCCACCTCCGATCCCTCACCTTTCAATGCCTCCAACGAACGACAAGCCATCGGCCAGGGAGACTTGGCACGAGAAACTGACACTACTGAGGTCGCCATGCTTCAGCGAGTATACAAGACTGGTCGAAGAATACACTTGTCGAGACAGTTCCAACAATGGCGATATCCTCGCAGCCATTTCGGGACTTCTGAAGGTCTTGGAAGACATGAGACATCTGGCCAATGTAACGGCCCCTCTAGGCAGCCAGCGTGTTTCTGCCAACACGCTCTACGGGCTTCCTGAAGAATTTCTCGATCTTGCGCTGCTTTGGCACCCTCCTGCAGACATGGGAACCTACTTGACTAAAAGGAAGAGCGACCAATTTCCCAGCTGGTCTTGGGCTGGCTGGGAGGTCAGTAGGGACCCTGCTCATGAGAGAGACGCCGTGAAGACGCACAAAGCCCATCCAGGTATACGTTGGGAGGATCCATTTTGGGTATCCGGCAATGACGACCTGTCCTTGAAGAAGTATGCGGCCACAGGCACAAACGTAGAGGAGAGGTTCAAGCCACTGTTAAGATGGTACAAGTGCTCGAAACCTGCAACGAGACTGTCGTCTTCCCCCAGACTCTCATTCTCCCACTCGACAAGCACCCAAAGCGCACATCCTTTAGTTCCGCCCAGAGATCACACTTTGGAATCAAGAAACATCGTTCCGGCTATTGGCCTGGGTAACGTAGTGGCCCCCCCTGGGTACTTGAGCGTCGAACCGATCAGCAAAACAGGGCTGGGCATTCTCTCATCGCCAGACGCCGATAAGAAATGCTTACAGAGGATCACCAAGTTCTGCAAGAGTCCAGGCTCGGGGCCTCTGAATCCTCCAGGTTTTGATATTTCTCTTGACGACCGCCATCTGATCTTCGAGACGCAAGTGGCGGACTTTAAACTTCAGCAGAAGATATTGCGGATTGAGTCGCTTTGGAAGAGGGTCGGCGAGGAGCTCCAAGAGAAAAGGCTTGTCATTGTCGAGGCCAAGATTGTTGACAAGAACGGTAAGGTGGTTGGGCACGTGATTCCAACAGATCAGCAAAAGAAGGTGGCTGATGATTCATACCACTTCATTCTTCTTTCCGAGTCACAGTACTGGGGAAACGAAAAGAGGATAGACGTGGCAGGCTTCCCGTTGTACAACGTCTTGGTGGTTCAGTGGGATGAGAGAAAGGAGTTCGCGACGAGGCTCGGGCTGGGCAAGATTTACAAGTCAGCGTGGCAGGCAGCAGAGCCACAGATGAAGCGTGTAATACTCAAGTAATGATTAGCTGTTGTGATGACAAGCAAAGCAGCCTTTCCACTCTTGACCACTGTTGTGTATCTCGACTCACCGGCATTCAGCGGAACTCAACAGAAAGAACCTATAATAGAAAACAAGCAGTGGATTAAAGACTATGAGATATATGTGTAGTCGCTTAGATCGTAAATTTTCTAGTAGCAAACTAGTCTACCAAGATGAACATATCTTCAACACCCTCATAATTGGACCACGATTACAAAGTTTCAACCACAAACCTATCTGGCAGAACATTAGAACAGCATTAGATCGGATTTCTTCGGAACAGAAACCGCATTGGTGAGTATCAGCTGGCAAAGCTTTACACCACTCCAACGGTCGGCGTAATCGTGTATCAACGACGTCGCCGTATTGGTCATGAAAACAGGCCGGATGACCAAGTAGGTGTAAGTCACTGGCTCCGTAAACAACAGAGACACAGACAAGAAGAGCTGCAAGTGTTCTTGCCATGGCGTCAAAATATCCCACGGTGTCTTTCCAGTGTGTCCAGGTTCCTGGTTTTGACAGACGGATCAATACTTGTCATGGGTTGCCAAATTGCCCTGGAATTGTAAAAGCACCCGTTTTGAAAATGTCGTGATACGGGGCTACGCTCCGTAAACCACTTTCATATGGGTATAAATACCCTCCAGATCACGCATCCCATACGTACCGAAGACAAGCCTTTTTGCTTCCTCACATACCCTCCGTACCGTGCCGCGAGGCCCCCTCCGGGGGTATCCACGCTTCGCGACAGAAAATAATAGCAAACGCATTGCTGTCATAAAAGAAAGCAAAGACCAAAGACCAAAGACCACACATGCTTCGTTGGCACCCACCTCTGCAGGGTGATAAATATTCAGATCTCGAGGTCTTCAATCATCGTAGTCTCAATCTCGAGCCCTCCCTGCCTAGCCCTCTCCACGAAATCCACCCCCAGAACTCCACCTGTCAAGCATCCGCCCCTGATGCCCGCGGACAGGTTCCGGTCGTACAAAAGGGTGGCCGCAGCCTGGGCCATCAACATGGCGGCAAAGGGATAATTCCCCTCGGCGTATCTCAACTTGACGAGGCAGCCCTTGCCACGGTTCTCTTTCTCTGCAGGGTCCGCTTCGATGAAAGCCGCTGCGGTGAAGGGCAGGCTTCTGATCTGCTCCTCGGACGGCCCCACGCCTAAATCTGGGGCGCATCGCGTGAGCAACTCCCGAAACCAGGCATACTGAACACAGGAGAACATGGCGAGTATGAGATAGCAGCGAACGAGGTTGAAGACGGCGCCCAAGTACGAGTGAGCTCTCTCGTACTCATTGTACTGGAAGTTGGGGCCCCAGCTGCTTTTCGGACCGCCCAGAAGACCCCAGGACCGGTTGATGAGGGTGCGGGCTTGGTCACTTGGCGGCGAGGAGAGGGTTAGTAGTCCGAGAACGGGATGCCTGTGAATCCCGCGGACCGTCTCCAGTGGTTTTGTGTATGGGACCGGCGTCAGCAGCGATGGTCGTCCAGCCGCGGCCATGGCCTTTGGGCCTCCGCTCGCAAAGGACAGCATCGTCCGCATGGTACCGCCGCTTACGTTAGGACTATGCTCTACGTTAGTATCGGAAACACACACAACCTGGAGCTTCCAAAAGGCCGGATGTGTACTCAAGATCATCCACCCGCAGCGTCATCTTGCCCATGCGTGCGGACCACGTCTGTTGAAGCTGATGGCAGGCATGAATGGCAAAAAGATCCATTTCTCCAGTCATGGCTCCGCAAGAATGGATGAGCTGTGGAAGACAGTGTCAGCTGGGATTTCGTCCTTGAGCTGCGGAACGTGACTTTACAGCAACGCCATTAGCCTCGGCTTTCTCGTGATATTTGGCGATCCAGTCTCGAACCAGTGTTGGAACTCCAGCGCTGAGAATCCAGGTTAGACTCGGTTCACAAAGATGCAAGGGCAACACGAACCAGTCCACATAATCAGTTCGCTGCTCGATGCACGCTTCGATGATCGGGTCTCCATCAACTGGGTAGACGACGCTGCTGATGCAAACCCTTGCTGCACCGATCACGCGTCCGAGAGCCTTGGTGTCGTCAGGTGCGACAATGTGAAGATCTAGATGGCATTGGTCAGTTCTCCACCATCATCTTAGGGCGCCAGGCTGATTGGAAAGAATCTTCTGACCTGGCTGCACTCGATCGGGGTATTCCTCTTTCAGCTTGGCCGCCAGTCTGTCAAGACGCTCTCGAGACCGGCCGGCGACTGCCCAGCCAAGGTTGGTGGGAAACTTGGCCGCGATGTGGGTGCATACCATAGTGCCCGTAAAGCCAGAGGCTCCGAGCACGACGATGCCATATTTCCGGGTAGCCGATTCGGGGAGAGTCATTGTCATCTTATGGGCTGATGAGGATTTATGTACTGGATAACTCCCGTCTTACCTCTTCCTCTTCGCCTGATGAGTTGGACAATGGATGGCTTCAAGAACAACGCACGAGAAGAGCTTGCAAGATCTTGTCCCAAGGCTTCCAGCACAAGGAACACTGCTTCATCCGGCTGGGCTGAGGTACTTATGTCGTCGGCGAACGGCGGACTTTTGGCGGAGTTTGGGGCCTCGAAGCGGAATCAAACTTGCCAAGGTCGAGGTGCATGTAGTTCCGCAGCATTCGGGGTAGGAGGAAGTCTCGGGATGTAGTACACTATCAGCTTGGATAGTCAGGTCTGGCTGTAATAACACAGCCTGAGGGCATGTCATTGAACGGCGATTCTGGAGGTGGTGCTCATCCTATCCGACAGGGGTAGATGTGAGGCGATACAATCCTTCGGGCTTGTCTGGGCGTCCTACACTAATTGTTCCTTCCGCTCGAACGGTATGTTACTGCGGTCACGTTTTCCGAGTCCAACTCTCCTCTTACAGAATTCCTCATCGCGTCCTTGTTGATGTGTGCGCAGGCCCCTGGCCTTCACTATATTCTTGGATGAACAAGTAGATGACTCCTGTCTTACATCATGTCGACCACGTAAGGAGTGAGCAGGAGCATAGAAATCACACATCTTCGTCATTCTTCCAGTAATCTAAGTCGTAGCCAGCACCGTGGAAGAAAAGTCGTTGTGGTCGCGATGCCAGGCTACGTCCTACGTCGTGCAGCGAAAGATAAAAACTTGTACGCGGGACATCCCTAGCCGGTCGGTGAAGTTTTCGACACTGAAATGGCACGTTCTTTCCTCGGTGAGAGGTTCTTTGAGCCGACGTGGTCATTGTTTCCCAAACCCTCTGTACTCGTCTTCCACAGCAGCCAACATGGCTTGGGGCGTGGTCGTCGACCACATCATTGGCAACTTAGCCCAATGTAGATCTATCTATTTGAATAGCTTAAGATGGCTGTGCAACTATCCGAGGGCCGAAATTTGCGTAGTGGAAGCTGCGGGCAGAGGAAGACCGCCAACTAGCGAGCCCGTCGTCGTCGACCGAGTTTCAGTCGAACCGATAGAAATCACAAGTAAGCACGGTGCATTAATATTGGCCAGTGGACCAATAGCAAGCGGCTTGGATGAAAGTCTTGGTCGAGAAAACCTCTTACCACTCCGGGAAACCAGGATTTCTCATAGCAGAAGTGCGTCCCAAGTCCATGGAGCCTAGAGACGTAGGTAAAAGGAACAGCATATCCGCAGTGCATAATAATGTCACTTCTTCGGTCTAGTAGCCAATCTCTACTCTATATAACTTTCATTCTTCAAGCTGTTGCTGCTGTATGCCAAGCCATCACGAGCGACCATACATACTATGCCATAAGTAAGCAAGCTTGGCTATCATCGACCCCTGATCAAAGCCTCGGTCTCCCAAAACCTCATCTCTGCCGTGGGGTAAACCTGAACTTCTGCTCTGAAGCGTCTCGACTCTCAATCCTCAGCAACGACTGCAAGTTGGCGTCCCGAAGAATCGCGCAGTCCAAGTTGTGTTCCTTTGCCTCGACCCCTGCTTTTTGACACTCCTGACTGAATCTTAGCAACTCGTGTTGTTGAAACTCACCCGGATTCGAGCATCTTACCCCGTTACAGTAGTAGTACAACTTACACCTGTCACACTCTGCAAGCTCTGACTCTTCCCTCCCGCAGGCATGGCACGTTTTCGTCTCTCCCTCGTCGTCAAGTGTGTCCCAATACTCTACAAGCGTCTTGTTCACCTCAATGAGGCGATCCAGTTTATACGGAAAGGCCTGAAACCGTCAGCCCCCGTTCCCATCCTCACGCTTCTTCGACTCACATGACACGTCGCCATGTCCGAGACGCGGATCCCCTTGGTGCCGTCCACGAAACTGACACGCTTCGCGTACACCACGGCAACCGTGTACCCGATCCTGAACTCGGCCGGGCTGAAGCGCATGCCCTTGCTCAGGTCGAAGCCGACGACGAAGCTGTCCCCGCTGCGGTCGTGGCACACCAGGCAGAAGGGGTTCCCCGCCGACGTGGACGCGGCGTCGATCTCGGCCAGCAGGCACCACGTCTCCCCGTCCTCGTAGAGGTCCTGGCCGACGTGGTGCTCGGACTGGAGCTGCGAGAAGGGCGGGAAGTAGTACGTGTCGGTGAAGTTGGCGGGGGGGTCGAACTCGTCCGCGTCGGCGTGTTTCTCGTCCGCTGCGGTGCCCATGTCGTACCGTAGTCTTATCGCCCGGGACGGTTGGGAAGAGACGAGATGCCGGAGAGAAGCGAGGATACAGTTGTTGAAAGACGGGGATGCTGCGATGAGGAACGGGAGGGGTCGAGGCCTGGTGGCGTCGCGGCTGATGTCGCACAGGATCAGACGAGCCGGACTTTAGGTTTCGTGATGACCTCAGCAGTGGCATCTAATGCATCTGTAAGCGCGGGTTTATCGTGGAGGGGTGTGAAAGAAGCCGTCACAAGCACCTCGCGGCCAGGCTCGTCTCTGGACGTGGGGTGGACGGATGGAATGCCCAAGTGGCTGTGAGCCAACCGCATCCGGGGCCGAGGACTGGTGTTCGTCTCGTTGCATTCCAGCCACTCGTGCCGCTTGCGTCGTTGACGCCTCGGAAGATGGAGTGCTGCGTGTCATGACTCGGCGGAGACTGAGATTGGCGATGTCAGGACGGGTTGGCACGGTTTCGGCATTATCTTATTCCCTGGACCTCGAGATAAACTTGAATCAAGAACCAGAAGAACTTTTCATGTATTTGAGACGAAGAATCGTCTCGATAAGTCTTCAAATTGGATCTCGTCACTATCTACGGAGTACAGAGCTGACAACATGTACACGAATACTGCCCCCCATCCTCGAGGGCATTCGAACCGCCTCCTGGCCATAACTAGTATACAGGAACCTTGAAAGCGTCCAAGGTGTACTGCCACGAGTCAAACGACGCCTGGTCGTAGACACAGTCAACCGCGTCCCGTTCCCAGACCACAACGGCCGCAGCGGCCAGCGGCAGATGCTATCAATGCCGCCCTCGCCGGTGCTGCTCAACCGGTCCGGCGCCGCGCCCTTCTCGACCCAGTCGATGACCGTCTGCAACGTCGTCTGCGGCCACCCACCCGCCGCCTGGCGCGGGTTGCCGCCGCAGTGCGCGCCGCCGAAAACCAGAAACAACCTGTAAAACTCGTCCAGCGCGGCGGAACTCGCGTCGGCGTCCCGGCCGGGGAACATGACGCCCCTCACGGACTCGTAGTAGCGCACCGAGGACGCCGCGGGGATGGAGTCGTCCGACTCGCCGTGGACGTGCAGCACTTTCCCGCCGGCGGCCCGGAAGGCCCCGAGGTCCGGGGAGGTCGTCTGCAGCGAGTCGGCGTACCTGTCCATGCCGTACAGCATCCAGTCGCGGAGCGTGTCGTAGGTGACGTTGGCGAGCTCGTGGTGGGCCTGGTAGCCGAACATGTAGACGGACTGCCAGTTGACGGTGCCGTTGGCCTCGAGGAAGACGGCGTCCCACTGGGTGTCCAAGGAGCCGAAACCGCCGTCGGTGATGCCGGAGACGGCGCCGACGATGATGCCGGTGGGGATGTACCGGGTCTGGGAG
This sequence comes from Colletotrichum sidae, assembly GCA_004367935.1. NCBI lineage: Eukaryota > Fungi > Ascomycota > Sordariomycetes > Glomerellales > Glomerellaceae > Colletotrichum > Colletotrichum sidae. The sequence goes on along the minus strand of QAPF01000335.1, from coordinate 13,483 downwards.
TTGATGGCGAGGCCGCCGCCGCCGGTCGAGACGTAGCGGTTCCGGAAGCTGTCGGGGGCCGGGACCCAGTACGTGACGTGGACCACGTCGTCCGCCAGGCCATCGTGGGAATAGGCAAAGGTGACGTTGCAGTAGTCGATGGTGGCGCTCGGGTACCACTCGGAGGACACGGAGGCGTTGGTGACGATGGCGGTCTGGACCGACGAAGGGTCGATGGTGATGCCGGGCATGAAGCCAGCAGCTGGGAGGGCCTCCTGGGCGTGCGTTGTCGTGCAGACGTCGGCGAGGGAGGCTGCTTGGACGAGGACTGAGACGAGGGCCACCGCCAGAGTCCGACGAGAGGATGGCATCTTGAGGCTCATATACGGGAATGATGAATCGAAGGAGAGACCAAGAGGTGATGTCGAGGTGATGTCAGTTCAAGTGTCCGGGAGGAAGAAATGAGTCGTGATATAAACATCTTTGGGGCCTCTTTACCCGCGATGTCTCTCGACCGGAGATGCCGAGCGGAGAGGGGAATTCCGAGACTCCTTGCCAGAGGCTGGCAACCCCAGGTTGATCGGCCTGAAATCTCCAGAGTCTGGGCGCCGTTACGACGTCGTTTCTGGCATTGTGTCTGGCGCCGGGCGGCTGTAAACAGCTACGGGTCCAAGCCGATCGGAGTCTCGCCGAGTTTTGATACTCCTCGGACTAGCCCCACTCGACAATGTCCAGCGTCGGGGCCGGGAAGAGAGGGAAACAAATGTCCGGGAGTGCAAGACACGATCAAGTACCGCGAGTCGGACAAGCCACAAGCACGTGTAGAGCACGGTGTAGAGCTCGTCAGGATGGTAGGATGGCTTGATCAAGCCAACTGAATGCCAAGGTAGTATCGTGAAACAGACGAACTCATCTTTCGAGTAACTGCGCTAGTTCCGAGAGTTGGTTATGACTCTATAGTGGCTCGGCCGAGCTGAAGTTGCAGGACTCTCTTATTGTGTCACCTGACGGACACTCTTTCGTCAAAGACACAGACACACTTAAATCTAGAAGACCTATTGTATATAGTAGAGTCAGAGGAGTTATCAGACTCTACTCGAGAGGGAATAGAGTCTGCACCCCATATGCAAGTCGTTAGCATCTGATGAATCGAGTACCACAGCTTGAAAAGCACAAACAGTTCTTCTTTATCATAATCTCGTTACTACGGTTCTAATTACAAGACCGTCCACCTCTCTCACTGCCCTGGCAGTGGTCACAGAGGCTTCGAACACCTCATAGACGGCAGGTCGGGCGACAGCTTCTGCCCCGGCTTGCGGTCCAGCAGGTACTCGGTCTGCCTGCGAGTCTCCCCGTCGGCGCCTCTCCAGATGTAGTGCGCCGTCCGTCGGTACGTCACCGAGCCGTCCTCGTTCTTCAACACGTCCAGCTCGTGCTCGATGGGCGCGCCCAGCAGCCTCTTCTCCTCGGGCGGGAACGACACGCGAGCCATGGCCTCGGGGTCCCCCTCCAGCAAGCCGTCGTCCAGGGACACGCCGTGCTCGAGCTCGGCGCCCCGCCTGCCGACGCGGTAGATTGTGCCCACGTCCAGCAGGCTCTCCTTGGCCGCGGGCAGCCTCAGCATGAGGTCGAGCGCCTCGAGCCGCGTCCGCAGGTCCCGGCACTTGATGGACACGAAGCCCATCATGGAGAGGAAGCCCTGCTCAAAGGTGAAGCTCGCGCGCGGCCGGTCCGGGGGGGACGCCGCCTGGAGCTCCGCCGCGCGCCTCGCCAGCGCCACGATGTTGCGGTAGCTGTCCGCCCACTCGTCGTACCGCATCTCGCTGTCGCCGTCGATGGTGGCGACCTGTATCCTCGCCATCTCCGTCTTGATCATCATGGCGCAGATGGACATCTTCTTGGCCGATTCCTCCGGCGGTATCGTCGCGTCGAGCTCGCCCACCTTGGCCATGAACTCCTGCAACCGCGTGTCGAGCGGCTCCCGCCCCGCGGCCCCGTCTCCGTCTCCCCTGACGACCGTCTCGATGGCGCACATGGTCAAGTGGTCGATGGCGTTCTGCGCCTCCGCGACGGACCGGAAGCGCGGCGGCAGCGGCACGTCGAAGCCGACGAGCCCCGGAACCAGCACGTCGTCGGCCGGCTTCACGCCCATGAAGAAGGAGATGAAGCTCAGGCGGCGGAATATGGGCAGCAGGTAGTCCCTGGCCCAGGTCGAGCACCCGACCTTGTTGAGGATCAGGATGCCGTGCTTGCAGTGCCTCAGCGCCGCCTCGACGTCGCCCTGGAGGTACTCGACGCACACGAAGAGGATGCAGGCCAGCAGCACGAGCTGCTCGTCCCGGGCCCGCTTGACGCGCTCGATGGCGGCGCTGTAGTGGCTCAGGGCAAAGGCGTTGCCGCGCTTCTGGCGGGTGACGCGCGCGCCGTCGTGGAAGTCCTCGTACAGCGCGCTGATGGCCAGCACGGCGTGGCGCACCGCGGGCTCGAAGTGGCTGAACTGCACGACGAGGTGCGTCCAGAAGTACGGGTCCGTCGGCCCGGACAGCACGGGGCCGACCATGTGCGAGAAGAACTGAAAGGCCCGGCCCTCGCGCTGGTCGTGCGCCGTGAGCTGCTGCGGGCGGTACCACGCGAGCCCGTGGTCGGGCGTCGGCTCGTAGCCCGCGCACTGGCGGCCGGACGACGTGCAGCGGACGCATTTCGGCTTGGCCTCGTCGCACTTGACCTTGCGAGCTCTGGGGAGCGGGTTGCCCTCATGTTAGCAAGGGTGTAGGGTGGGAGTATGGCAAGACGGTGGGTGGTTGTTCACGATGTTGAAGGAGGAAGAGGGAACTGGTGAGAGAGGACTGGAGAGAGAGGACTGAAGAGAGAGGACTGGTGAGAGAGGACTAGAGAGAGGGAACTAGAGAGAGGGAACTGGAGAGAGAGGACTGGAGAGAGAGGACTGGAGAGAGAGGACTGGTGAGAGAGGACTTGAGAGAGAGAACTAGAGAGGGAGAACTGAAGAGAGAGAACTGGAGAGAGGGAACTGGAGAGGGAGAACTAGAGAGGGAGAACTGAAGAGAGAGAACTGGAGAGAGAGAGAGACGTGTCGAGAGAGACGAACAAGGTCGGGAGGCACCCACTTGCATGTCCGACAGCCCGTCTTCACCTTGGGACTGCCCTTCCGCGGTGGCATCTCGCAACGTGGGACCTTCAGAGGTCCGACCGCCGCAAGTCGAGATCCAGACAATATTACCCTCGAGCAAGCAAGGCTTTCTCTCCTCTCTCACGATTCCGGAGACGTTCAGACCCAGAGCAGAGTGGGGCTAGACCGACGTGTTTTCTGAGCGTATCTCTTCGCAGGATCCGTACAGCCGATGGGAACAGAGCAACAAGCGGGTGACAAACGGCTGCCTCTTGCTTCACCGATGGTCGCGGACTGAACTCTAGACAGGGTGATGATGGGTTGGTCGCAGAGCAAAGGATCGATAAGGCTTCTTGGCAACGGCCTCGTCCAGTCAACACCGTCGGGGAGAGTCGCCAGCTGCGTGGGTTACGTAGTAGAAGAGGGGCAAAGGCGAGACGGAGGTAAACGCAAAAAGGGCTCGGGAGCGGTAGCTTAAAGAGATGAAGGTTTGCAAAACCCTGACGTATGAAAGGGGGATGGGGGTGTGAGTCCTTATGGGGCAAATGCGAGCTCGTCCAGCCAGTAGGAAGACGCGTTTGAGCTAAGCTGTGCTGAGTATCTGTACAGACAATACTCCGACTAGGTAGCAAAGGCACAAGATGGAGATGGAGATGGAGCATACGTCGTGCTGTAAAGACCGGAGCTGAGAAGGCAGATCCTTCACGCCCATCCTTTTCATCGCCGAGACCCGTCTCCGAAGCTGATCAAGACAGCCATATGACCCCGAGAAGCTTCTCCTCGCCCTGGACAGCCGGCGACTTGTGCTTGTTAAAGGTTCACATCGACTTCTTCGCCTATGTAACTGACTCGTTACACTACGATTACGCTCTCTTCCCTGACATATCCGCTTCGGCCCCCTCACCCGGCGGGATGTGGGGTGTGGGAGACGTCTATCCGGGGCCGCCTCGACGCGTATGGCTCATCTCGTGCCAAATCGTACAAAGCCGTTGGTTTCTTTCCCCAGACCAGGCCAGGGTTAGAAAAGACTATGAGCAAAATTCAACGGCATGCCGTGAAACATTATGTGGGGTTCGACGTCAAAAGGCTCGTTGTAAAGCGAGTCAAGCAGTGCTGTTGCTGTTCTCCTGCTCTTGGGCGGCTGATGTTCACGACCTTGTACCACGATGCTGCTCACGCTCAAGTCTGAAGACGAAGTGTCTTTCTTGACTATTTAGAAACTGAACGACCAATTTCTCTCATCCCGGTCTTTCCAACAAGTCTTGTTCCTGGCCGATGGGCTCAGCCCGTCATGTCCACGTCTTTCCCCGGTTTTTGGCAGTATGTAATGCCGCTACATGTACGTAGTGTCAGCACACCAGCATCTACGCCAGTCTTGTCGTTATATCACGTCGATTTAGACTCACATTCTCCAGTAAGCATGCATCTTCTTGTTCCTCAAGTCCTCGCGAACTTCTTCACAGAGCGTCACGACGTCGGCCTGCGACCAGCCCAGCACGCGCGTGAAGAGCCCCAGAGAGAGCCCCTCGAGACCCATGTCGAGGTTCACAAACTGCCACATGCCCATCTCCTTCAGCTTGTCGTCCTTGGGCCACGTGTTGAGGGGCCAGATAAAGTCTCTCCTCGTCAAGCCCACGAAGCCAGCCTGTTGCAGCTCGTCCGGGTGGTGGCCGAGCCCCTCGAGCGGCCTCCCGGCTCTCGCGGCTGCTTCGGCCAGCAGTTCGTGCCAGCGGCGGAGGGGCGCGTCGCCGGGGACGCTGTCGTCGTCGCAGCCCAGAGGCAGGAAGATGCTGGCGACCTCGAACCAGCCGCCCGGCGCCAGGGAACTGCGGGTGGTGCTCGTCAGCAACTGTGTGTCATGAATTCAATGTAGGTTCGTCGTTTCAGGATGCTTGGGGGCACGTACTCGTAGACTTGGCGGATCATCTTCGCGTGGTCAGAGAAGCAGCCGTCCATGGAGCGGCAGTGGATGAAGTCGAACGGTCGAACCCACGTCCACGGCTTCTCCAAGTCGTCAATCACAAACGAGAGGTTCGGGGGCGTCCTGTGTGGAGAATCAGTCGCATCCCTCTCCGTAACCCTCTTTGCCAGGTCTTACCATTCTGCCTGAATCGGGCTCAGGTCAACGCCGATGACCTGTTTCTGTGAATACCGTCGAATTCTACCGCAAGATGGGTTGGGCACACACCTCTGAAGATGGGAAGGCGTCCGCTGCGCAACGTTCGTCAGTCTGTGTCTTCGCGTCGAACGTTTCTGCGTACCAAAGTCCAAAGCCCAGTTGCCGGTGCCGGTGCCCATGTCCAACACACGTTTGGCCGTCTCGTGACCAGGACAGAGAGCCAACGCGCCGTCCAAAGCCATTCGGGCGATATAGTCCTGGAAGTCTGCAACCATCAGAGAAGACCCTCTTTGAGGTTTCCAGATGCGCTGTCTCTGGAAAAAGCAACTACGGACTTACCCAGTCGAATATTCTCGTCCTGTCGACACGTTGTGGAATCAGAGACCGGACTCATGCATCGCGTCATCTGGACACGCAACTTACCCCGTCGTTTGGGAAGTTGTACTCTTTCCCTTGGTCAGCACATGCGCTCCTATTCACGAGCTTGGAATCCTTACTTCCTTCGCTCACAGAATGGTAGGTGCGCCCGTTCTCGATCTTGAGCTCGCGGATGCTAGATCGCAACGACGCCACCGACGAGTCTTCGTAGAGCTGTTGGTGACATTCCAGAGAGTCAGCTCTCACGATTCCCATCAAAACTTCGTCACTCCATCCTCCATCGAGGAAACCACTCACACTGCCGTCGTCGGCGTCGTCAGCTTCCGCTGCTTGGAACCCCGTGCATCTTTCTGCCGTCGAGCCAGCATCCATGGCTCCCTGCGTCCCCAACAAAGAACTTAGTCCTTCGTTGTTGGTCCATGTTGGAACGAAATACGTACAAGCGAGTTGCTCTGGCTGCCGAGCATGGTGATGATTCTTAGTAGGCGATCTTGGGTGTTGTAAAGACTGAAATTTGCAGGCGAGAGTCTGGTGAATACGATGGGATCATGCCCTATCGACTGTAGAGGAGGGGAAGCTGCCGTTGGTCTGCATGGCAGAGTACACGTTGTCCACATGTATGCCGTGTTTCATGCTCATGTTGGTCCCCCTTGGCTGTGGAGCAAACGGCCCAACAAGGAATGAATGTCACTCGCTCGCTTGATACAAGACTGCGTGTTGCTGGCATATGAGCCGTTGGTTGATTGAAAGTCATGTGATGGCCTATGAAGCTTACGGCGGTTGGGTGTTTCTGGCGAGGAGAGAGCTTCAAAGGTCACAGAGTCATGTGAACCACGACAGTAATGAATATCCACATATTAAGGGAGCTTGAGCTGTGCTCTTGGTATTCACCAGAGACTATTTCAGAAGATGTATTCAATGGGGTGAGAGTCGTCCGGCAGGCTATGGGGAGTACCTCGACATCGCTGGAGAAGCCATCCAAAATAGTGCCAAAGTCCAGCCTGCCAGTCCAGCGATCGAACTCCCCCCGTGAAAAGTTCCCCTTGTCAAAAGCTTCGGGGCTCAAAGTCCGATCAATCTCCTGCTGGACGATGGATATTGGTCCATTAGAGAAGGACAGGATGTCCTCGAGGGTTGCGCGTAGCAAATGGCCTTGTAATACGATTGTGCCGCCAGTCACTTCCTTCTGCCGTGCCGTCTTTGGTCAGTGGAGTGACATCGGCTTGGATTACTGTACCCAAGGTTTACCGTTTCCCAGTGATATGGCACCGTTTCAGGCCAGCGGTAACGTCTTTGGAAGATGGATATCCCTTCAACCAAGACCTAGGACCACATTGGAGCACGGCATTGCGTAGACCGCCGGAGTCGTTTCGTAGGCGTAGATACCAACAGTAGCAGCTCGTGTGGAAGCTTGGTCCTCCAGATTCCGGGGAGATAATCCGTCTAATGGCCCGACTCGGCCAAGTAGGACTTCGTCTCCTTGGCATTGGCCATTTTTGGCCACCCGCTTGTTTATGGAAGGGTGAGGTTGTACTGGCCGTAGATACGGACAGTAAACTGCCTACAGATGTGCAGAGACCCTTGATGACTGTTCCCCAATGTGCTGTGTGAAGAATTGCCTCCGTGGCCTATCCTGCGCTCTACGAGCCGCATACAAGGCTGCCTTTTGCAACAATGTGCTTCTCTGCATTCCCTGCCCTGTAGATCTGTCGGCGACTAAAGTAGATGGGACCACGGCTGAAAATGCGCTTCTGTAAAATTCAACTTCGAGTGGGTAGAAGTAAATGCTCAAAGTCTCTGCGATCAAAATCTCGTATCTCGGTTCTGATGATGCGAAGAGCTATGCCATTTTCTGTGCTTAAAAGTTTGAGAGCGTACGGCCGGCCTTCCTCCGGCTTCTGCGTAAGGGCATCCTCCGTCGTCGTTCTCGACGTCGAGCACGGCGATGCAAATACTAGCCCCGCGGTAGACGTCTTGCATTTTCGACGATTCCCTCTGCCAATCTTGTTCGAAATCCCGAAAGATGCATAACCGGTCGATTCAGAGATATCGTAACTGCAAGTTCCGCAGAATTACGAACGCGTCCCTGAACGTCCGCGGAAGACGTTCAAGAGACGTACCATTCGTCAAGTCCTCCCAGTTGGGACCGGTTAAAACCAGCTTCTCCTCCCAGGCTTTCGTTCACCATCAATGACTCGGCGCTGCATACGCTTCGTACAAATCCAATCTGTAGTGTAGCCAGGACATTTAGAGGGAGGGATTCTCACTGCAACCAAGTAATCATTGAAGGGAATGCTTCCAGCGCACTCCAGATCTAAGGAGACTGGCGACACATCTTCCTTGTCAAAACCGAGCTTGTGACGGCAAGCTTATGGAGCGCATGGCAACATACGGACTGTCACCAGCACGACAAAACAACGGCAACAGTAGGTTACAAGGTCTCTGATGAGCAAGCTGATTTTGATGGGCTTCAGTTGAACAGATATTGTCAGAACTGATTGCAGACTAAATCTTTGGGAGCACCAAAGTAACCAAAATTATTGACATCATCGGCAATTTTTCCTGCTGTTGAAAGTCCGTCAGATGTTGGTGTCAAGACTGCAAAGGTGATCAATCACGTAGGTGGGTCGGTGGTAGTAAGTGATATGGATAGGAAAGGCCGAAAAAAAAAAACGCCAAAAGGAAGGATCGAACTCGGGAGGGTAGACAGATTCTACACTTGAAGCTGGCAGGCCCAGCATGTGGTCCTCTGCCCTCTTGACCATACAGCCCATCTCGAGTGGTGGTTCGGGTGAATCTGGGACATGTATACCCACTAGCCCTTGCTGATGGGAAGGTGCGACTATCGGTTCACGTGACTACATGATGCCCTCCTTCCCGAACCTGCGCGTTGTACCTGCCGGACTCACCGAGCCTCCTATGAGATCTGTTTTGCGTCGAGAATTAATCTTTTTCATTCAGTGAGCTTGAGCTTGTGCTGCTTCATAGACATGTTTGAACAATCCGCAAGATAACATACGTCACATCAACGAGACAGGAGTGCGGCGCGACTGATCATGGCCCGGCAGTCACACTGGGTGCAGGATGGGACGTCACCTGCCCGAACGACGAATGTACTACACCAGCATAGTAGCAGAAGAACATGGGAATCTCACAGGTAATGGCCGCAGCGGTTGTGCCAGCCAAGAGCTTGAGCGACACGGCTAAGCTTTTTCTGTGAGTGCTTGGCGCAGACACGGCAGACTTGGCGACGTAGGGACTCGAGGGAAGTTCAAGGATGTTTGTCCTACGCGATTGTAACGCCATGTTGCTTGACTCGTCCGTCCAAGCCCCTGATTCACGATGTGCTGACCTTGTCGAGTATGTCATTCGATTCCGAACGTTTGGGCGTATGAGGTAGGTAAGAGGGAGACTTTAGTCATGAGAACAAGGAGCCACTCCTCTGACCAAAATAGCCAGTCAGGGTATTTGAAGCTCTGCTCTTCAATTAAAGAGGGTATCTAAAGCAGCAATCCAATACTTGCCACGCATGTTAAGCAGTTGCAAATATTACAAGTTTATAACGAGAGTCTCTCCGCGAGAAGTCGCTGGCCGGTAAATGCTCGAAAAAGAAAACCGAGTATTCGAACATCCACTTTGTCAGCCATGTCGATAACCTCCCCTTTCACTTTGACTCTCTCCTCAGCTGGAACCAAGTGGTATGCGCTAACCCACGCTCAGAATCGCGGGCTTTTCGATCCAGGATTCGATCCCGGCACGAACACAGCACACCATCTACTCGTCGTCGTTGATGTCGATAATGGTACCCTTCCACTTGCGGGCGGGAACCTTGCGCTTGAACATAATGTCAATCTCGCGGACGGAACGGCCCTTCATCTCGGGCAGGTAGAAGAACGCCACGAGGAAGCAGACGAAACCAGTCGCGCCCCAGACGTAACCGCATCGGCCGCCCAAGTCGACACCCTATCACCCGTTGCGTTAGAGACTTTGGAAACTTTTTTTTTTTTCAATACTGCAGGAAAGGGCAATCATACCGTGGAGTTGAGCATGTAGGTCGACAGGAAAATGCAGGGAATGTTGACAATGTAGTAGGCGGCGCGTCCGATACCCGTCGTCAGGGGACGCAGGCGGATGGCCGACGTCTCGGCGATGATGACCCACGAGGCGGGCGCGGGACCCAGCGTGAAGCCGACGGAGACGATGAGACCGAGGGACGCCATCGCCAACGAGGCCGAGGTGGAGTCGCCGACGGACCCGGCGATGCCGAGCGCAATGAGGAACATGACGTTGATGAGCGATCCCCAGACGTAGATGGTCCGGCGGCCGAGGTAGGTCGTGAGAACCCAGGACAGCATGACGAAGACGGTCTGCAGGGCCGAGGTGATGAGACCGAGGGCGAAGGCGAGGTTCGAGTCGATACCGGCCTCTGGTGTGTGTGTCAGCCGAGTCGGGTCTCATCGACAAGGCAAATGTCGCAGATTAAATGAAAAGACAGAGGAAGAGAAGAACGCAGCGACTTACGTCTGAAAAAGTAGACGGCTTGGTTGGCGATGAGGTTACCCGTCAAGTTCTGGGCAGCGTAGACACCGCAGACGATGAGAGTGCGGTAGGTGTCGACGCCCCTGAACAGCTCGAGGTAGCTGGGCTCCTTCTCGCTCGTCTCGAGGTCGATGGTGCGACGGATCATGGCCACCGACTCGTCCGAGTTGGTAGCGGACGAACGCCCGAGGCGGCGGACGGCGACGGCGGCCTCCTCGAGACGGCCCTTGCGAACCAGCCACCAAGGCGACTCGGGGGCGATGAAGAGCAGGACGGCCAAGGGCGTGGGGAACATCCATTGAAGGGCGATGGGCACCCTGGCACGCAACTCGTTAGCAACAGAGGACACGCTCTATCAAACGCCAGGCAGGGTGTATACGAACTTCCACGCGCTAGAGTCCTGCTTGCTCTCGTAGACGTAGCAGACTCCTCCGACGATGATGGCGCCGATGGCCCAGAACATCTGCAGCATCTGGGTCGCGGGGGCTCTCAGTCTCATGGGCACAATCTCACTGCAGTAGGCCGGGGCGTTGGCGATGAAGATGCCCCAGGGGACGCCCTCGAGCAGCTGGCTGACGAACATGAGGGCGAGCGAGTTGGCGAAGAAGAAGACGAAGATGAAGGCGTTGAGGAGCATGAGGCCGCCGATGGTGGCCCAGCGGTACCCGATGCGGCTGGTGATGGGACCGGCGATGCAGACGCCGACGATGGCACCCAGGGGACCGCCGACCTGGAGCGCAGACTGCCACGAGGCCTCGATCTGGTACACGCCGTATCTGTCCAAGACACCAAACTCCTCCTTGAACTTGTCCATGGAGACGAAGGCGCCCATGAGGAAGACGCAGTACGACTCCATAATCTACACAGTGGCCGGTTAGCTGCACTCTGCTCTTGCGGTGGAAACAGGGCGGGCCTGGTGAGGGAAAGCGTACAATGGTCGTGGACATGATAAAGGCCCACAGGGAGGCCATGGGGTACAGCTTCACGGCCTCCAGCACTCCCATGTTGAACTCGATCTGCTCGGCCTCGATGGCGTCCGCCTTGAGGTTCGAAGGCTTGGACTTCTCGTCGAGGGCGGCCTCATGGTTGATATCGCTGTACGCCTCGACCGTGGCGGGCTCGTTGCCGCCAGGCGACTTGGAGTCGACGGGGTGGCTCATGGTGGTGACGTTTGGCCTTTCAACTCTCTAGAGAATCGGGAGTAGACGTGATGGTGGCCTGCTCTCAGGAGATGTCTTGGGATGTGGAGGAGCAAGGAGGACGCAGAGAGAGAGGGAGAGCGAGAGGGAGAGAGAGAGAAAAGAAACGGAGCTCCATTGCTACCACAACCCGGGGCTGGGCGCAACCTCTTATTGAAAAAAAGGGCCTGTCTTAGTTGCGTATCCAGTCTTGTCCTCGTTCCGCCAATACGGACCAACTCGACTGGGATACGAATCCTTGCCTCGGAGTCACACTCGCAATCTGGAGCCTGGGCAACTCAGGCACCATAATAAAACCTTTACCCCGAACGGAGCTAAACCCCGCCCCCCGCAAGAAACCCCAGAGTGTTCCCAGTGTCACCCCAGAGTGTCACCCGCCATCATCGTGGGTCGGGTATCGGGTCGTGATAGCCCGAGCTCGGCCGGAGATCGTCCAACGCGTCTCGACGCGGTCCAATGGGGACGGTGGGCTAATGTCGAAAGGGCCGAACTCCTCTTTGACTAAATACTCGGTATCGGCTTCTACAATTTCACTAACGGTTTGTGTCGACTTCCTTGAACCCGTGCGTCTCGGATGGCTCGCGCGCTTGTACGCTCGCGGCTCCTTCGTGGCCATGTGACCTGCGACTCTTGAGGATTGCAAAGTTTGTCTTCTCGTCGGTTTTGATGCGGGCGAATGGTGGACAGTGGCCCCGCGAGGTGAAGACGGCTCCATGACTCGAAATTGCTTATGGGCAGTCAGACTGGCCGTGCCGCAGCGCTTAGCCGACGAAGCAAACAGTACGACCAACAGCCCTGCCGCCTGGGAAAATCACAAGACAGGTCGGTCTGCTTCCCAGGCCGAAGAATAAGGACGCGAACTGCAGCATCCAGGAGGATTCGGATGGGCTCGTATTCTTTCTTGTACGTCTCACCGCAGAGACCGGAATTGATCCCTACAAACGGGCAGAAAATGGAAAGGGGAGCGTAGCAGCTGTGCCGCAACACATAGGTAGCTTTTTATTCATCAGAACACCAGCAACGGAGCTTCTGGCTATTAGAGAAAAAAGAACGTGGCTATCACGTCGAGAACCAGTACGCGAAACGAACTACTGGCAACTACCACAGCACGAGGAAACATGGCATCCACGCACCTTGGCACTACTGATTTCCGATTTCCTGGTTGACGGGCTGGGGTCAAGTTGTTAACGACAAAGTCTGGCTCGGCGGAGTTCATCTGATGTCCGAGGCAGACTATGGAGGTACAGATCGTCCGTCATTCACCAGACGGAGCAAGCTTTCGACTACATCATTGGGTGCAAAACTCAAGCCAGCTCCGGCTTTGATCCTACTGGCCAATGCTGTCTCGTTACGTTGCATCATGTGAATCAGTCTGCAACGCTCCCTCGATTCACCACGCCGCAGTCTTGTGCGCGCCTCGGCCCAACTACTCCCCATGTCTGCCAGGGGACCGGCCATGCAGAGAACCACGTGCCTTGCCTGAATCACCGCAGCTGTGTGGGTTCGCTGTTCGAAACAAGCTTCGTGCTCATGTTCTGGGAATTCCACATGTCGAGCGCTGGGCATTGGTGTATGTTAGATCAAGTGAGATAGGAGTCCCTTTAGCTACTTAAATCGGACTACAGAGTCGTTCACACAGCTACAAGTCATAATACTACGGATACTTGCACAAGTCATGGCTGGCCGCTGTCGTACTAACTGATGCACCATGTTGTCTACTTTACAGACGGGCCTGCGTGTTTAGTCGCACGTCGACTGCAATGTCACTTCTCGGTGCCGAAACCCCCGAGCCATCGCGATGCACAATTAGGCTTATAATTACCCACCCCATAGGTACCTATAGGTTACCCAGATAATAGGTTAAATAGAAGCTTTACCTATAGGTCTAACCTAAATAGTCTATAAAGCTATAGGTATCTATAGTATTACTTATAGGTAACTATAGGTATTTAGTAAAATAGTATTCTAAATAATAAGTAATTATAAATACCTAGGTAAAATATATTAAAGTACTAAAAGAAGAATAAATAGTAAAATATAAGTAATTTAGTATTTAATAATAATAATTAATAAAAATTATTATATAAGTTATAGTTATTATTTATAGTAATTATTTATAATAATTAATATTAGTAGTAATTC